>PPJZ02000057.1:0-71473 GCA_003705955.2 Zygosaccharomyces kombuchaensis
GGGGGGGGGGGGGGGTGAAATTTTATTCAAAGCTAAGATCTGAACCTTTTTCTACAAGACTTATTTTAATCGTCAAATAACTTTTCCTATTGAAAAGATTCTGCTTTTAATAAGTTTTCACGCGATTGCTTAAAAGAATTTTTTACCTCAAGAAGCATCGATATTAAAGTTTGTTACCGGTAAAAGTAAGAAACGCGTAACGCGCGGAGATCCGGTGCATGTTTCATCTGATTTTATTCCTTTTTCTTATAAAATATTATATAGTATTATATAATATTATGTAATATTATATAATACTATATAACTTATTCTTTGAATTTATTTAACTAGTTCTATCCATATTATCCTCCAAGTATAATTTACTGTTTTTCCTCACTATTAATATAAAACTTAATTTAACATGTTAGGAGAATTAGATTATGAAGGAATACTATGCTGGTTGTAAACCTCTGCTACAACAGCACCGATATGTTGCAATAAACTATGAACATACTTGACGAAAAATGCTTGCGATTTTGAAACCAGTCGACCAGCTACGTCGACGGTACGCAACAATGTGAAGCTGCATCTATTCTAGCTTAGGATAGCTAGGTGGCCGGGGCTAACGACTTGATGTCTGGGATTGGCCCCAATGGCGTAATGCCCAGAGGGTTAATCCTCGTGTGTGACCTCGTATAGTGCAATTTAATATGGTCAAAATTGGTGGTCATTTTAAATGCATCATTATTCCAGTATAAGTTTTGAAGCCAGAGTTGTGTGTAAGGGTACCCGTGCCGGATGGTAGTGAAGTTGCACTTGAAGTGCTGCACGTAAACTGGATCAAATCTGACAATTGTTGTATAAAGACGCACATCGGCCTCCGTGAGCTGCTCGCCCACAGTGAAGTAGTGAGCCAGGACTTTGTCCAAACTCTGATACTTCTTGTGCAATTCATTGTATTTTTCTTTCAAAATAGCTTCCACCTTGTCCAGGTGGGCAAACACATTCGTCACCTCCTTCTCATACACAGAAGCGCTTTCAGCAAACCCAGACTTGTAAACACCGTTGTTGATGTTTTCGTAGACCCAGCTATTAAACTCGTCAATCTGCGACTCTAACTCCGCGGGCACCAAATTGATCTTGGTGGCCTCGCCTTCTGCAAACTCGTCCAGAACGCCGCTGTTCAGAGTCCTGATGATCTGCGCAGACTCGTTGGAAACAATGGTTTGCGTCTTTATGTCCCAAAGCACGGGCACCGTAAATCTAGCGCTGTACCCTGGGTTGGCCTTGTAGTACAGCTCGCTCAGGCGCGCAGCATGCAGGTTCGGGTCAAAAGTGGCATCGGTGAACAGTCTAGCACTGTCGTTGGCTACGTTTCCAGCAGGAGATGACTTGTCTGACTTGGTGGAGATGATCCCGCCTGCCTTGCAACTGAAAACGCCTTCTTTAGCGGCCTTCTGGGTTGTCTGCTCATCGACAGTTAAGAACCTCCAACCTTGTGAATCCAAATGCCAGTGCACAACGCTCACACCAATGACAGAAGTGAGACCTTTCAGAGCTCTTGTGATCAAAGTTCTATGGGCCCAGGGGCATGCCAACGAGACATAGAGCCAATAACGACCCTTTGCGGGCTTAAAAACAGGATGGCGGGGAGAAATAGGTTCTTGGAAGACAGAAGCCTGTCTTTTGAACGAACCGTCGCCAGAGGACCACTTTGCAGACATGTTTGAGTTTCTATGGCATTCCATGGAATAGAATTGATCCTCTCAACTACTAGAAGTCTCCTTTTTTATATGAAAGGTTTAGTAATCTTTGAGTAATGGCGAGGCTCCCTTAACGTGAAAATCGCAAAGACGCAATGGTACCAAGCAGCGCATTCGTACGTCGTTTGATGAATTGAGCATCATTCAGGTTCGGCTTCCTTTTGACATGATCCAAGAACTCTCCTTCCATAAGCACCTCCAATGCTTCGACTTAGATTATCAAAATTTGTCCACTTTGTCAGCTTTTTCAGCGTAGTTAGCCGCTTAGGTTGCAGCCCCCGAGTTACAGTCTCAAATATTTAGATTAACCCAATTGATTTAAATAGGCGTTGAGATCGGACCAGCCTTTCCTAGCCGCTGCACTCTACCGTATAACACTTTCTTTGAATAGTTAATCAAAGAAAAAAAAAATTCTAAATAAATTTGTAACTTAATCCAATTTGACCTTGGCATATTCCGACGTCGAAACATTTCCAGAAAGGCCAGAGATGAGATTAGAAATGTTTGGATAGTTCTTCTGTTGTATTTGATTCTTAGCCCGCGCGTAACAGAATTTTGTATTCTTTAACAGTATAGATTAACACTCGGTATACTTGTATTTACGTTTTACTCACTCTTTGGATTAAGAAATTATGCCTCCTGAATAGTTGGACGCCAGCATCTCACGTAGGCATATCGTTATAGTCTGAAGCAATAATTTGGTCACTACAGACTTAATTCTTATAATATACGGATGAGTTTTTCTATTGTGGCAATCGTAAAAGGATAAATGTTTAATAAACTCTATTCATTTCAGCTTTTGAAATCTTTCTCTTGATCTGTAATTATGGTACCTATTATTTTTTGTTCAATGGCTGTAACGGGCTCGGGTAATATGTTAAGTTGAGCTGCTGATAGTTAATTATAGGTCTCATAGACAGTGAATTATGCTGTAAATCAAAACATTCATTGTTGTGTACAGATTTCTTATTAATATTCGTGCAGATTAGCAGAGCAGGCGCTACACTCCCCCCTTCACCAATTTTTGATCGTATCGAAAACTGGGTAAGCTCTGTATTTGAGTACAACTTTAAGGATTTAAATTTATCTTGAAGATAGCCTTAAGTCTAGCATATTTTCCAATATTTTATCCACTTTCAAAAATATAATAAATAGTAATGTAATATAATATGAAAAGTAATAATATGGTAAGAAACTAGGATCCAGCGGAGACCTATCTTATTCACTGAACATTTCGAATCAGTCCGTATCTCGGAATACAGGCAGCACACGGGGAAAGCGCGTCACAGTCACTATCGTATTAACAAATTCGTGAGACTTTGCATTGCATGTTTTGCATGCAGTGAAAGCAAAGTAAGTACAGCCATGCTCAAGAAAGTGCTGTGGCGACACATCACAGCGCCACGTATAGAAAGCAATTATTTATCATTACACGTATCATTGACCATCGGAGGATCGCCCTTACGAAAGCCAAAGTTATCTAAACTCATCTTGGCATAGAACCACAACTAGTAGAAACAAAATTCTCCCCTGGTATTGCATCCTGGCTATTGTCTTCGGGGAGGGCTCGATATCGAGGTTTCCTCAAGTATATAAGATGTTTAGCGACTATCTTGTTTGTCGTGCCCATCGATCATGCTAAGGACTTCACGATGAGTTTGAAGCAAGATTCGAGCCCCTTCGAGAACAAAGAAGTTGGTGTTGTCGAAGTGCATTACCTGGGTCAGGAGCAGCATGAAGAAAACGTAGGATACAAGTTTGTCTCTTGCTGTGCTTCTCGCTGGCAAATAATCAGATTTTTTAAAAGAGTTGAGGTACCTGGATCGGACCCAACGCTGATTGACGCAGAACGCATTGCAACTGCACGTTTGCCACTGAAAAACACGCTCCACCCATAGGTGCCTGGGGCTCTTACTGGGGGCTCTTCATATGCATGATCGGGTTGGTAGCCGAATTCTATGTGTCTGTTCCCGATTGGCTCTTCTCCCTATGCAAAGGATTTTTTCCAAAACTATTTGTCCTTTCGCATCGTTTTGTTCATGTATCTTGGTCACAAGATCTGAAAGAGGGATTGGAAATTATTCATTACGGCCAAAAATTTGGATACCGGTCGTAGAAAGGCAGATTTATGTGCTCTGAAAAAGCACATGAACGGCTATCCTGGCACCTAAGTCCAGTTGGTAAGAAGTTTATAGATTTTTTTGCTGAGCGGTAGACAAACTATACTTATTTGTTATTTACTATGTGGATTTATTAGAACAGAGAAGAAACCGTTTAGAAAATAAATAGAGAAAAAAAAAAATGGCACCGTGGTTTGGGCTAGCGTATATAAGCTTCTTGGATCGAGTTCGTCGTTCGAACCTGTCTTTGATTTTTATATATCAAATTTGGGCATAAGTATCACTCCATTTCACACAAAAAAAAAAATGCAGTGTCCAGAATACTCTTGACCACCTTGTTTTTCTTTTCTAGGCTTGAGAACTCTTTGGATCCAATTATTGAAATTCTTCTTTAAATTAACTACAGCGAAGGAATGTTCCCAGGATTTACATCCACCATGAACAAGCTGAGCGGATTGAACATGGTCAAGGACGCTCGTTGTCTCAACTGGGTTTGTGGAATAAGGCAATCGATTTTCTCACATATTATGGTATAAGGCCTTTATTTTAATTTTCTTTACAAAATTACACCGTTGTTGTCTGCTTCTAGAAAATAACTTCACTAATGTCACAATAACAGGAAAGTCGTTTATCATGGTTTATTAGACAGTCCATAATATTTTATTAATTAAAATTTTAGCTTACCAATTGCTCTACTTGGAATTACTCGTCGTTTATCTCGTTTTAGCAATAGTTAGATCCCCCCCCCCCCCGTACTTACTTTCATGCAAATTTATTGTGCACAGAATTTACGCTAGACAGGCATTCGACACCACTTGCGACTCCTCATTTCACCAATTCATTTCACATTCACTGCTCGAGTGTGCTGCTCGGCTCGTTAGACTAAATAGAATAAATAAGAATAAATATGTCTTTGCATAAGAGCAGTCTTCAATTTATCAAAACAAAATCATTTTTTTTTTCTCTCTCGCTTGAATCCATTTACAAGTGCCTCACTCATTTCTTGGTCTTTGGTGGGTTATAGACAAACTTTCTGTTCTTGATGCCAGCCCACTTGAACTTCTTGACCCAGACGGACAACAGGTACAAAGAGGATACCACGAGGATGGCCTTCAATCCCAATCTCTTTCTGTCATCGTGCTCTGGCTCCGAACACCAGTTCAAGAAAGTCACCACATCCTTGGCCATCTGAGAAGTCGTAGCTGGAGTGCCGTCTTCAAATTCCACTAAGTCGTCAAATAGCACTCTACCCATAGCAATCGACCCACCGGGGAAATATGGGTTGTAGTTGGACCCTGGAGGTAGAACCACACCTGCTGGTGGGTCATCTGGGTAACCGGTCAACAGCGAGAAGATGTAGTCTGCACCGCCGTGTCTGGCCTTCACAATTAGAGACAAATCAGGAGGCAATGCACCTTGGTTAGCAGCTCTGGCAGCTTGTTCGTTCGGGTAAGGGCCTGGGATGTAGTCTGCCAATTTGCCCGGTCTCTTCTTGGGGTTACCTTGTTCGTCTGGCTCGTCATCGTATTCGAATTCAGCAGCCATGTCACGCACTTCACCACTTGTGTGAGAAACACCAACCAGGTTTCTCCATGCAACTCTGTCCATTGAGTGACATGCTGCACACACTTCTCTATACACTTGGTAACCCCTTCTAATGGCAGCATGGTCAAAAGTGTCAAGGGGACCGTTGTGAGGCCATGCAAATGCAGGTGGGTGTAGACCGTGCTCAGCAGCGGTCATGGCCTGAGCGGTCAACGAATCGGCATAGAGGGCAGCAGAGGCAGAGACACCGGAGAAGATGGCACCGCCAACTAAGAGTTTGCGAGTAGTTGCGCCAGTGGCAACGTGTCTAAACTGAGAGAACATGTAGCCTTGAGCGGGAGAAACGGTTAAAAGTTCCAATCCTTATTTTTTTTTTTTGTAATTCAACTTTTTTCAATTATTTAACATTTTATTATTTGATGGGCTCCTCCAGCATATTTCAGTCCCCATGCCCATGGAGAGATCGGTTCTGATTTTCCGGCACTGAGCGAGCAGGAAAAAAAATTATAGCGAAATCAGTTTTCCGTCGATTTGATTGGACAACTCGAGCAATTTTGTCGCTTCATACGTATGTGGCGCTTACCCGGTGGTTGTCCGATTTTACCGGGGACGTGCCCGTAAGATTTGTTTTTCCTCTAGCTGCATATCAGGTGAATTCTCTTAAATTGATGGCGAAGTGGGCGTGGTAAGTGCATATGTTGGAGAAGGCCTTTAAGTGCATGTGTCGCGCATACGGAAGCCATCAAAGGTTGCGTGAGTGAAAGTGAGTACAGGAAAAGAACGATTTCACATCAACATTTGGATATTTGTACCACACGTAGGCATACGTGTAGATATATTTCAGCCTTTGTCGTGTCATTAAATAAATTTTTTGCTAGAAATCGCCCTTCTGGGACTTTCTTGTCACGAGCCTCGCTTCCAACTATTATCAATAAACGATCAGGCATGGATCAGTTTTCATGAGACCATTAGGGCAGCTGTAAATTTTGTCACACGCCAACTTGGCATTGGATATGTTGATTTTCCTTGAGTTCGTCAAAATGAACAATTCTTATCATTCCGGCACTGGGTTAAAATGTATAGGTACAAACATTGAGCCGGTATTTAAAAAAAGCTTGAACATATGCGGAGCCAAATTAAACCAAAGGGATTATATAATTTTCAATTCCTAGATTTTTCTCTTAATGCTTCTTGAAGCTGTTACATATAAATCCAGAGTATTTTCCATTTCACTTTTCATTCTTGTGGTCAGCGCTCTGAAAGCTAGAAGAGATGTACAAATCGTAAATATTTACCTTTTAAAGAAACAACACATTGACAATGTAGCGGAGAGAAGATTCTGTAGCTCTCCCACACCTTTGATAGAACAATGATAGAAGATTGAACACCAAGAGTGATCATTCAGAGTGGCTTACCTACACACACATATTTTTAACCCCTCTTGAAAAATTTATACAGTCCCGTTCTTTTGCTTAGAGTCTCCTTAACTCTCGAAAACAAAAAATTGTCTACTTTTTTTTCGTACTCAGCTAACTAACTAGTGTATGAGGGACTCCAGTCGAGGCGTCATTTTCGAAAAAGGACAACATAAAGTCTCCTCAACCAAAATTTTATTGGTTTAACACAGGCACTTTGAACCACAAAACAATCCCTTTCCACCTCTCTTGTCCATTATGATATTCTTCTTTTCATCTACCGGTCGCGTGTCTATAAAAGTTTTCACTAAAGATATTTATATGTGCCTTGAACAAGCTACTCAGTGCTGCAAGCGCACGCCAACACACGCTGCTCACTGCACACAGCCGTCTTGGGATTACGCTATCATTCAGCACCTACACATCTAAGGTACCAAAATCTCTTTTATTTAATTATACCAATTACGACTAGCTGCTAAACACTTTCCCCTGTGAGTTTACAACAACACACACTTTCTCTTCTTCTTCTTCTCCTGGGGGGCCTTCTCCTTCTTCTGCTTGCCGTTTTGCTTGCTCTTACCTAACAAACTTGCCCTCGTAGCAGCTTCAAACACTTCTCTAACACCGTAACCGGTCTTGGCAGAACACTCGTAGTAACCGGTAGCACCGATCTGGTCTGCAACACTCTGGCCTTCAGCAGAAGCCACTGGCTGCTGTCCTTCGGCCCTGAGGGCTTCCATGGTCTGAGGATCGTTTCTCAAATCAACTTTACAACCGACAAGGATGATGGGAACACCCTGACAGAAATGCAAGACTTCAGCTATCCATTTCTCCTGCACGTTTTCCAGCGAATCTGGTAAATCGATGGAGAAACAAATGAGCACCACGTTGGAATCTGGATACGATAAAGGTCTCAACCGGTCGTAATCCTCTTGACCCGCAGTATCCCACAGTGCCAATTCGACGCGACGACCATCTACTTCCACATCAGCAACGTAGTTTTCAAACACGGTGGGCACGTAAACTTCTGGGAATTGACCTTTGGAAAAGACGATCAAAAGACAGGTCTTACCACACGCACCATCACCCACAATAACTAGCTTCCTTCTGATACTATTACCAACCTGCTGAGACATCTGGATGGGGAGGAGGGTTTGTCTTGGTCGGTTGCTTGTTGTTGTCCTTGTGCGATTGTGATTTGTTTTTGTGAGAGTCGAGGCGACAGCCAAGCGAACTCTGTCTGGGAACAAAGTGATCGCACAATGACAATAGTGACAGGGATCGGCAGGAGTCACCCCACTGTGTAAAACGTAATCAAAACACTATACAAAATTACAGTACTACCATATTACCAAGAATTCGAACCTACATAATTGAACATCAATGTGCACCGTTGTGCATTACGATAAAACTACGGGAATATAGCGATTTCAACTGCAAAATCGAAAAAACAAACAAACAAAAAACAACAAAAAAAAAACGTAAAAAAATGTAAAAAACAATAACTTCACAGTCCCTCAACGCTGTCAAAACATTGCACAATGTTGTTTAAGAGGCAATTCGTCTACTCTTGTTATACACTGTGATTCCTTTGGAGAGTTTGACTTAGTCATGTCCTCTGATCGTCAGAAGAGTAAATCCACAGCAAAGATGTTGCCAAGTTGCTTCAGGTGCATTATCACATGAAACAAGATCTATCGAACAGGGATCGAATTCTTTAACATGAAACGGTTCATGCGAGTGTCCGAGATAAGCCCGGTGAACCGGACATAATAGCGGTCGGCATCGGGGTGTTTTTTACCATCAAGGTGAGACTAGTGAGTATTGCCTCAAGCACCTTGTGGAAGATGATTAAAAGATTAAAACCATAGTAGCAGATTTAGGTAATGACAGATACACTCTGGTTGATTTGAATTTTTTTTCCCTCCTTGGGAGCAGAATGAATGCGTATTTACACAATCGAAGCTTACATATACCCTTGGTAAAATTAATTTGAGAAAGAAAACACTTTCTTCAAGTACAGGATGAGACATTTGAGCGACTGGGGCTGGCGGCCCCGCAGTAGTTAGAACAGTTTTGGGTGCCCTTGGAAATTTTTATTTACTGCCAAAAAAGATAAGAGGAGGCACATAGGATTCTAGCAGTTAGAGTGCCAGTATCTGGGTTCTGATTATTTTAAATTTGAAAATGCTTAATCAATTTTTATTACATATAACGGAAATAATGCCCCAAAGCTGGAAAATTCCAATGGTGAATATATATATTCCTCAGAAGTGCAAAAGCAAATACCGCATGTTTTGAATTATTGTTTCTCATCTCTTCTCTTTGGTTCAAAAAAGTTATTATTTTGGGCTCATTGACCCCTCTTGGAGCGCTGACTTACGTTGGAAATTTGTAGTTTTCAAGACTATAACCACGGCAACTCTTCTGAGTGTCCTTCTGTATCAAGGGGAAACACTCCGGACCCAGTGGTTCGCGGAGCAGAAGACACTGGAACATGATCTGATAAGTTCTCCTGCATGATAGATCGCGTAGCAATTTCTTTAGAGGTCTGTGCCAGTACAAGCACGGAACTATCCATTGTAAGTACGTAAAGCGCCTTTGCAGCTTTGTCGTATTTCACATCTTTGATTGCCTTGTCTAAACTGAGTACTTGGTAGGGCTTACGACGCACGGATGTCGATACGGGTCTAACTAGGTTTCCTGATAAAATCTGGTGGGATGTTGGCTCACTGTCGTCAGGCTCTTCGGGATCTGGATCCAGAGGAAAATTGCTGTTAACAGGCCTTTCAAATGCATCGAATTCATCCATTTCATCCATCTCGTCAGTATCCAACATATCCTCATCAGCTTCAGATTCCTGTGCTACTTCATCTTCCTCACCCACTTCGTACTCCCCATCGAAATCATCGAAATCCCATTCTTCTCCACGGCCCAACCTTCCATTTGCCATACGGTTTAAGAAATCGCGGTAATTAGTGTCCCAATCATCACCAGTTCTTGCAGCTGAAATACTCAACATATCTTCATCGTCGTCAAAGTTTGCTTCACTGTCATCCTCTTCACGTAACCTGTACAGTTCACTCTCTTCTTGTCGTTGAGCATCGTCCAATACAGTAGCCTCATAAAATAAATCACCATTCGAAAGATCTTGCGTCTCTTCATAATTTACTAAAACATCGTTTCTGTGGTAAAAGAGCAACTCCGTTATGTGATCTGACCTGCCTTCACAACTCACCGCCACAACAAATGAGTCACTATCAAGCGCACACACTCTCTGTATCTTGGAAGCCAAAGGCATCTTCAAAGAAATTGCCTGAAGACGCTTTTGTGAAGCTAGCCTCTGAAAATCTTTCATCAAAAACACACGATCATAGCTTTTGCTGATAACAATCAAATCCTTACCGCATAGTTTGAAGTCTAGCAAATTAATTGGTTCCGGGAAGTTGAGGTTACAAACCATCTTCAATTGGTCTTCTTGGTTAACCTTCATTTGCACAAAACAATCCGATGAGTCTTTGGACGACGACGGAAATGAGGATACGAATACCAAAAAACTTCCATCCTTGCTAACTTCGATATGCTCAAACAGTGATTTTGCAAAATCGTATTTAGAGATCTCTTGCACCACGATTCGACCTCGTTTGGGCACTAATTGGACTAGCTTAATTAAAGTGCCAAAATGCAACAGCAACTGGACGAAATCTTTTCCGGCAGGTATTTCTACCACGTTTATAAGCTTCAGATTGCCTGAATTCTGAAGTGCTGAAGGATCCAACGACAAGGTCTTACCATCCGCCAATTTGATACAATCCCACTCTCGTGCCCTTAGATTCACGACGAGCATACGATTAATTTTTTCAATAAAGATGAGTTTTTTATTCCAAGTCTTGGTTGACCTTAATAAATAATTTGAGCTGTTCCAAGTGAAGTAAGACAAATCATATATTTCTATGCCATCAGAATATAAAACAAAAATTCGTTTATTTTCCGAATCAACATTTACATCCAAGATTGGATTGATTTTACTTCTTGGAGGTAGCTTTAACTCGTAAATCCCGCTGCTCTGCCCGTTTGTAGCAGACATTGATAATATGGTAATTTCTTGTGGGGAAAAGACAAGACAGCTGTCTTCATCAAAAGGTCTGATTTGAAAGTCTTTCGTACTGTATTTTAGTTCAATTTCCGCTGTGTGAAAGCCATGATGATCCGCCTTGAAAAGTTGCGCTTCATTCTTGATGAAGTACAAGTGGTTCCTCAAGGACAAAGGCGAGTCGGTACACCCATAGCATACTACTTCAGGTGTGTCTGACGAGTCATTTTGGGCATACAAAACGTCCAAAGAGTACCTTGACAATTCACGATCGGTAGCCATATAAATGAAGACAGTATCATCCACTTGAGCAAGGCAAAATTCAACCCTTTTATAGCCGCCGAATTTCATCTTATTCTCGAAGAAGGGGCAAGGATCAAAATGTCCTGTTTTCTTTAGTTCATCTATGTCATTGATAAAACTGAACTTGTATTCTTTACAATTCCAAATAATAACTTTACTCTCACAATGAACTGCCCCTTCTAAATTCCAACCGGGAGAATACTTTCCTCTCTGCCCGTCAGCAGACCAACATAAAGGATCTACGTTGACAACATCTCTGGTGATTTGAACCAAACTACCTTTGGGTGAAAAGAAAATCTCGACTGTGTCGCCCGCGACGTCTTGTAGCAAATCATCGAGTTCCACCATTGTAACCTCAGGCAGGCATAAGTTTAAAAGAAACGCCTTTGACATCGAAATTGAGTCCGTGGCTATGAGTAAATACTTTTGGGAGTCATGGTGTTTCATTTCTTGAAAAAATGCGTCTTTCAATTCAGCATTTTCCAAATTTGAACAATTGAAAACTTTGATTTTGTTAAAAAGTCGGAATTGTCGCAGCTTGCAAATTTCATGTAGCTTCCTTACGGGTGCGAAGGTTTGGAGATGAGAAATGGCCATGCTAGAGGTCAACCATAATTCAGAAACGAACCTGCTAACACTTTTGCGAGGAGAAATTACCAACATTTCAGTATTATCCTCTGTAGAACTGTCTAGGGTATGCTTGAAGCGAATGCCATCCAGTGAAGGAATTGCCGAATCACCAATTAGTGGCTGTATACCTGAAATGTCAATGGTAAGTTCCAGAGTCCTCCCAAAGCTTATAACGACAACTTCATATTCCCTATCAGTGGATTTCTGTAGGTGAACAGGGCAAACGTCTTTCAATCCTTTGAACCTTGTTAAGGAGTAAAACTCGATTCTATCATGTTCATCCATCACACAGATGGCTATGTTGCCAGAAAAAGTCGCTAACAGAGTACAATAATGAAAATTGGCAAATGAATCTCCATGAATAACTTTGAGCTTTTGTAGAAGTTGTGGGGCTTCGAAAAAAGAACAAATTCCGTTTAAAAGCTTCAACTCAAATTGATCGAAGTTCGTTTCGCCTGACATTATCTGATGTGCTGACACTAAGGAAATTTCATCGCCATTGAACACCAAGGATCTATTGTTCCCCACGGGAACACAACAATCTATCAAATGACCTTTGAGATACGTCAGCTGGTAAACCTCTTTCATTTCGGGAGCTACGGTATCCCATTCAATGCAAAAAAAAACCAAACGATCGTATCTTACTGACGGAACAAACAGTAAAAAATGCGATTGACTGGCATTCGGGAAAAACAAACAATCCAGAAATTGAGTATTATCAATGCTTATATTATTCACCAGCGTGAAATGTAGGGAATCTCGGAAGCTGAAGAATTTGCACAGGCCTTCTTTTTTATTAACAGCCACAAACTGCTCATGAGATTGATGTTTGACTATATTCCAATGGCCAGCACTTCCCAACTTCCAATATTGTATAATCGCAATTTTAAAGTCCCCCTCACCCAAAAGAATGCTGAAAATATACCCTGATGGAGTCGTAACTAAGATCAAACTGCCAAGCTTCTCTGGCAGCGTATTGAAAATTTGACAATCTGTTATGCCATGGTTAATCGAGGTTTGTAAGGGTTCTCCCACCCTGTAGATAGACTTAGGCGAAATTAATAAATAGTCTGGGTACAATTCAATTTTATCCAATCTTTCTTTAAGCCCATTACTATGATCTCCTTGTTGCGAGTTGCCCAAGAGCTCAACAATGTACGAATCGTCCAACGATTCAGGGTCCCCAGTAATTCCAAAGACTTCCTCCACTTTTCTTCGGGGGGCAAAAAAGGGCACTTCAGATTCAGTGACCTGCGCCCGTATGTGAGAAAGCTGTTTCCAATGTTCCTCGGAGCTACGTGCCATCATTATCGGTAAGCATCTTTCTGGTTGTCTGCTGCAAATATTACGCTCTAACTTGAACCATAATCTGAATCGACTCAAATCTTGATCAGTGGAAGAATATGTTCCATCATGAGCTTTTGGTTGTTTAACATTGTTTAAAAGGCACATAAAAGGCTGGCTCGCATCCTGTGAGAAGCTAAGGTCGCCCGCCCTGAACCATGACTCAGCCCGAAGACACTCGAAATCCCAGGCATCCTGAAATGCCATGGATGAGTATTTCAAAGAGTCTATCAACAGCCAGCTGTTGAGCTATGTTACTCTCATTCCATTTGAATGGAAAGTTCTTCAATTTTCCGATGTGAGGATTGTTGATCATCTGACACTTTCGCGAATTAAACGGATCGGCTTGGATATAAAATAATACAAAATAACACCAATTAAAAAGGTTTCATATATAAGTACATGTAGTATTATTCTTCCGAACCCTTCCTTGTGTTCGAAAATGATGGGAGTCTCTTAAGTGACTTGGAAATGTTTCCGCTGCCGCTGCTGTTGCCGTCGCCATTACTGGAAAGCGATGGTAATCTTTTTGAGGGTGAAGTGGTCGTTTCGGATCTTTTGTCACCATCGTCAACCGAGCGACGTCTTCTCACCTTCGTTTCCAAGAATTTGGCAGTATGCCTAATCAAATCTTTAATCAAAACTTTTTTCAGCAGTAAAATCAAGTCTATGACGCGTAAGGTTTGATTCTGCAGCTTTAACGTGGGGAAATTGTAAACAAATTCCGTCACGTTCGCTAATCTTAGTGCACCTTTGCCTCTGAAGGAAACGCATACCTTAAAAGTGTTCAAAAGCAAGCTCTCTATTATAATAAATTCTGAAGACCTGTGGACCATTTCATTGAGGTCTGCATGCTTTCGCAAAAGGACCTCTGCTTTAACATTCTGTTTTGCTTCTGCGATACTGTCAAGCAAATTCAGCGACTCTGAATCATCAGAGTCATCAGCCAAAAGCGTTTCCTTCAATTCATCTGGAACAAACCAGCGCAGTATTTTCATGATTGTTTCATCTTCCAAGTTCAAAACTAGACCAGATATGTTGGTATTCGCTTTTTTGGCGACTTTTATACCACCTATGGGCTCGTCCATTTCCCACATAATAAAAAGTAAGGGTGATGGATCTTTCATCTCGGCCTCCGTCAAATACTTGGAATTAATTGGGCCTACAATATTCTGGAAAGTAACCCCATTCCTTAAATCAGTAACCTTCATATTATTGGCAGTGAGCTTGTTATTATTGAACCCTCCAGAAGACTCCAATCTTTCAAAATGCAAGTTCTCAATACCAATATCCAAGAATGGCTGGATTTTATCAATAAGCATATGAAGGAGCACTTTTCCGACATTAAAATCCCACAACAGCGTACGTTCAGCGTTATCTGTCCACTTGCTATTTGAAGTGAAAACTTTCATCATCACGTAAAGCCTTAGGAGGTGATAGATTCTTTCACTTTGGACATTAGAGAGATCCACCTGGTCCGCATCATCAAGGATATGCCTTTTAAAAAGAAAAGCATTTTCTACTGTGGACAACATTTTAAGGCTACTATGCAGCCCTTGAATAACATCACGCATTAGTGAAATATCCCCTAAATCAAATCCTATTGTCAGTTTTTCTATCTGTTTCTTCAGCTCAGCATATTCAGGTTCAGCGTAAAAGAACAAATTAGTCGCCAGCCTGTGAACATACATATAAGTTTCCGAATCAATGGATATAGGAACGCGTGGGAAATAGCCTCCCAATTTGTCTTGGAGTTTATCTTGAACAAGACCATACAGGCTCGAAAGCTCAGAAACCTTATCATAGCATATAGCCGCCGACAAATTCTTGACGATATTGGCTTCCGCTGGTATGCTTCCAGAATCAAAACAAAGCTCTAATGCAACCCACGGAGGCCATGAGGTACCCTCGACATGGCCGTACGCAGCAACGTTAAAATATAAATCCAAATAATCCATGTAATCCTCTTGGCAGAAATGAAAAACATTTGCATTGACGACATGTAAACCATAGCGCTTTAAAATAGTATCTCTTCTGTATTCGTCATTTCTTGTATCACCTTCAAATGAGACCACTTCCAATTTAACCCCTGGCGAAGTAACCATAATGCAAGCGTCCGGTTCTTCATTGGAGACAAGCTGGATCTGAGGACTCAAGAACTCCACAAAGTGGTTACTTTTCAAGACGTTCTTCACAGAAATGCCTAGCTCCGTCAAGTGCTTTTCTAATATCTTGCTCAAAGTTTGGTTTAAATCATTGTCGTTCAAGTTGCTCAAGTCAATTTTGACATCCGGTTTTTTATTTTGAGCTCGATCTCCTCCCTGTTTTGCTCGTGTTTGCTCAGAATCCATCTTCTGCCTCACCACGTCTTCAATTATTTGCAAAGACTTGTTGGCAGAAAGTCCAGAAAACTGATGAGCCAAACCGAGAAAATACAAAAATTTGTAAATTGCATTCCTAGTGTCTTCGTTCCACTTCAGCAACATGTAATTAATACAGTATCGATGCTCATAACGTTGGGCTATTGATTCTCTCACTAAATTAGGAAGCTCATAGTAAAAATCGTGCGAACCATTTGTCCAGTTTTCATGATCATGCATGTATCGAAAATCTTCCAATAAGTGTTGCGCTTTTTCAATTCCTAAAGTCAGTTTAGTTAGATATTCTTCCTGCTCGATTTCTTGATGCGAGTGCGTATGCTCCCCATTCGCTTTTGTAGTAGCCTTCAAGTCTTTCAGTAATTGAACCCTTTCTTCCAAAATGCCCAACTGAAGCAATTCCACCTTACCCAAACTGCAATCATGAGAAATGTCATTTCGGAAGGGTGGGATAGGCTTGTGATCCTTCGGGTCAACTTGATACTTATCACCATAAGAAGCACGCTTCCTGTAGACGAAGTGAGGAGTGTACAGAAACGGTTTGATGCATACTTTGGGGATGAAATTTTCCAAAGCAATAGAGTAAGCGTCATTGAAGTCAGACACGTCATACCACGCCATGTCATTGTCGTAAACTTCAAAGGAAGCATTGCTTTCATCCTTTTGGCCCCTGATGGGCTTGAAACTTCCTTCGACTGTACGAATATCAAATTTTTTAGTAAAAACGTCTCCAGCTAGGAAGTTCAACTTCATAATCTGTTTGGTTCTGTCGAGCTCCTCCTGGTAAGTTATCAGAGCCTCTTTTCTTTGGTGCAGATCCATCACAAATTTAGTGGCTTTAGCCTTGACACCAGCGAATTCTGGATAATCAGAATGGCTCTTTTTCGTCATACGAGAAGTATCAACGCTGTGAGCGATATAGCTCAGAAATAGAGGTGAGACATCAGCATGATAAGATATAGTAAACAGGTGCTCACCAAATTTTGGGCTCATACTTTGCAACCCAAATAGGGGCCCACTTCTAACCGGGAAATTACCTGCAAAAGACTTCCACCATTTCAAAAAAGTGACCAGCCCAGCTGGAGTTAATTGTAATGCATTGTACGCAGAAGAGGAAGTGGAGAGCAACGTAAAAGATAAATGAATAAAATCACTCCTGAAACCTGCAAAAGAATCATGTGTATTTATGTTTTCCAAATAAATCGGATTGCTCAGTCGGACATCGTAATGTGGGACAGAATCAAATGTTCTTTCTTTAGTGCCTGGGATGCGCCGTTCAAATACTGTACCCACGTTCAAGGTAACTCCACCTGTTAGTTTAATGCCTGTTTTCTCAATATAGCGCAATCCCATGGTTCTTAACTCGGAAGCCTGATCGGCAGTTGTTTCGAGGTCCGACAGGTAATAATAAGAGGCATATTCCTGCAGAGTGGTTTCACCATGGGCTGGAACGAAGACAGTTTCAGTACTTGGTCGAGACCATACCAACAATGGCTTGGCAAAATAGTTAGGAATGCTAAAGTAAATTTCGTCGGCAGAACACGAAACAAATTTCTTGGGATTGCCATCTTCGTTGACTGATAATGAAATGTTTTTAGAGAATCCCACGAGGAATCCTGCTGCATCAGCACCAATTTTATGAGGACTTTTGGCACCCTTCAGACCAACTTCAAATCGACCGTCGTTTTCCCACGATATGAGTACCTTGGCATGGAACAAGTATCTCATCTTATCCCAAAAACCTGTTTTTGGAGATGGATCCAACGGTGGCTTCGAGAAATTGTCAAAACACTGCATCACTTGTTGGATCGCAGGCTGGTAGCCACCGCCCCAAGTAACCTGCGTCGTTTGTTTCGAGTTAATATCCAATTTCAGATCGGTGAAAACTTTAACAGCCGCAATGGTTCTTGGAATCAAAAGAGAATAATAACAATCCGTATTCTCTAAAATGATGGAAGGGATCAGTGGAATAAAATAGGACCGTAATTCTCTCTCTGTTCGAATCATATCTTCTCCGACCACAAAATCACCATGTATGTGGATAGAACTTTTATCGTTCTCTTGGGATGGATCGAGACGCGGCATGTAAATGAAAGGCAATGGATAATCTCTTAAATGCCATCTTACCTCATCAAATTTTGCGTCTAGATATATCGGGATCAAAATGGAATACTGAGTATCTGTTGGTACTTTTTTACCTAATTTGTGAATGAAGCCAGGAACCTCATCCACTCCAAAAGACGGTTGGAATATTTCTATATCTATGCCCTCAATTGTCATAATGCTTAAATAGGGGCTGGTAGAAAAAGGAAGAACTCTGTAGTTAACATCTGGGGGAAGCTTACTGTAATCCACATTACCCCACAAGTAAGAAAAGCTGCTGGAAAACGACTCTTTTTCCTTGTACTTGAACTGCTTGATTCTGTTGATCCATGATGTGGCAAAATTCTCTTCCAGCTTTTCATATAATTTCGAAGCCCTCTGTAAAATAGCAGGTTCTCTATCGTTCTCCTCATAATCATCATCAAAATCGGATGGTATTTCAATTTTAGGAGCATTCTGAGAATGCGTCGATTTCCTTCTGAAATTTAACTTATTTTTCACGCTGTTAATTTTATTGCACATATCACACTTTTTGGCATGAGACGGAGGCTTGCTATTTTGTTTCAGATGAGGCTTCCCATCCTGCATTAAATCATTTTCCACACGTTCGTCAAACTCCTGTAATTTTGCGAGTCTCAATTTTTGCTCCCTCAATCCGATTTGAAATATCATACTTAATTGTTCTTCGAAAGGATCATCATCAATAGTAAAGTTTAATCTGCCGGAAATAAATTTAATTTTGGGTATTACCAGAGGTTTCACGATCTTAGGGAAGATAACAATATCATTTTTACATGATTTGAATGAAAAAATCATCTGTTTGAATGCCTTGACAATTGTCGATATATTGTCAAAAAGTCTGTACATTTCAAACTGATATGGAATGTTGAAATTCCAAGATTCGTTTTCTAGAATGATGGAAGGCGGGAGGGTTTCGAAATCTCCATCATTCTTCTTACTTTGCTCCTTTAGACTCGGAAGATCAGCCAACACTTTGAAATGTGTGATCGACACCAGACGTACCCAGTATTTTTTAACCGTTGGTGATTCCACACATAGTCTGAAATACTCACCCTTTATGGTCACTTCAGACATGTTTGTTAGTGAAATAAAAGTTGAAAAAGTTTCCAATCTCGTTTTGAGCCCGTTAGGGAGATCTAGAATCTCACTAAACCTGTCAATGGAAAATTGAATCTCTAGAAATTTCTTTAATTCTTTCCAGTTCACATGACTGAGGACGCTTTTCTCCTTAGCCTTCGATAACGCCGTCAAATGGGTTTTGGCCATAGACTCCTGAGATTTCAGCACAACATCTCGACCAAAAATTTGTTTTAAAGTGTGAATACCAGAAATCACAAAAAAGGCGAGCATCAACGACGTAACACCACAAACTCTTCTTGCATCACATTTAAGCGCCACTTTGGGGCCCGTTTTACTTTCATATGGTTCAATATCAGGGAATGCCTTCATCGTAAATGCCGAGAGCTCAAAAACCTTTTTCGTAGACAACTCGTTAACCGACTCCGGTGTTTCCGCCATGACGGTGAATGACATATTATCCACAAGCATGTTTAGGTTCCATAAATGCTCAACTTCTGTGGCAGCCGCACTATTGGATAAATTATCCAAACTATCTCCATCGTAAGATCTATAAGCAGATGTTTGAGCAGACTTCACCATTCTGATTCTAGCACCATCTTCCTTATTGTGCCATTGAGTCTTCGTACCAAAGAAGGCGAGTTCCACTTTATCTGTCTTGTGGAACAACTTCCTTAGTTTTCCATTTACCAAATCATCTGGACTTTGGGCATCAATGTTTGAAAAGGTTTCTGAGGGCATGAAAACCGATCTACACCCCAAGAGGATTTCGAGATCTCTCAGCGTAACTTTAACAAAATCGAAAATGGCAGGCAACTCTTCAAAGACAAACGAACTGGGTAAAATTTCATGAGATTTGATCTCTGTGCATATCGTGGAACATGCCTTCTCTACGAGCTGTAATCTTTCGGCGAATTTTTCGTAGAATGGCTTGAAATAATGCTGTTCCACGTCGTGCATTTGAATGTCAAACTTTCTGAAGATTTTATTCAAAGAAATCATGGTGGGAAGTTCGGAAAGATCGATTTCTACTGTTTCCATTTCTACAGAAGAGGATAATAGTAGGGTTGGTACAATATCCAACGTACATCTCAGGGCGAGACTCTCCACCGTTGCTATTGCACAAGAATAGTCCATCTCTTTATTGAGGTGCTGCAACCTCAGCCCTAAAACCTCCGCGCCGACTTTACCGCTGTAAATCTGTTCAATTTTCCCCGAATCTTTCGATAAAGACCTCTCTGTGTTGTACCTGAACATTAGAGCAGTAAGATTGTAAATTAAGATGTCGTCTTCGTCGCTGATCATAACCCTGGTATCCTCTAATGTGAACTTAAGATCTATAAGCGGTAAACAATCTCTGAAATATGCAATAATCAAATGTTTCCTCCAAATAAATAAGGAGTCTGACACATCGCCATTACTCTCTCCCAAAGAACCAGCAAACACATTTATATTCCTCTTGAAACATTTGTAAAAGGACAAATGGTTCACATCGATGTCGAAAGTAGGGGTCAACACGTTGCATTTCAAACTTAAAATGGCGTTCTTCAAGCCGGACTGGTCGTTGGCATCAAATTTTTGTGTAAACAAATTCGTAGATCCAAACAACGAAATATTCGGTATTTCCAATACTTTGACGAGTTGACTGTCAGAAAAGGAACATCTTTTCTTCATGTCAAGGCAGATGGAGAAGTTAGAAATGGTTAAACCGAGCTTAATTGGGGTATCATAATCTCTGAAAAGTAATTTAAAACCGGGCATGCGGCTTTCGAATTGAGCCACATTCAGGTTAATGTTTGTAGCGTAAATAGCATAGGTCATAGCATCATTTAATTCTTGTAATTCTGGGATTGGAGTCATAGGTATGCCCCTAACGGCGAGTTTATCCACCACAATATTGAATTGAGTAAACGGAGTCATGGCCAAACGAAGAGCATCAATATTTTCATGAAGTTTTTGTAAGCCATCCTGAATGGAAGCATCAAAGTAAGGATCCCCCAACTGCTTGCAACTAGCAACAGCGGCTTTAGAGTGTTCAGGCTTCGAGGAAAATGAAAAGGAGGATGATTTGAGATTCCTAACGGTATCCAATGGAACAAGAACGTTAAATACTTTCAAGTCCGCCACAGTGTCTGAAAGAGGAATGTTTTCGCCCAAGTTTTGCAGAGCCAACTTACTTGACACGGTGAATGAGCATTCTTGGCAAACTCCTTCGCCGGCCCAAGTAGCACACGATAAGAGAAAATGAAGGCCTAGTTTGCCATTCGTGTCATCATATTTGAAAATGGTTCTAATCTCTTTGATGTTCAAATATGTTTGTTCCACTTGCAAATTGGTAATTTCAATTTGCAAACCATTGAAAATTCTGAGGAGAAGAAGCAAATATTTCTCCAAAATACTGTGAAATTGTCCTCTTTTTTCTTGGGACTTTGACTTAGTGGAGTTTCGCACGGCCGCCCTGCCACTAGCGCCAATATTTCCAATGGTCAAATTATCGATTATAAATTTCTTTTGTCGCGGCGAAAATCGCAGCGAACCAATCCTATATTTGTCCTTGGAATGCAACTGAATCACTTCTAGTCTGAACGGATTAATTAACCAAAAGGTAGTTCCAGCAAATTTCAACAGCAAGAAATTGCACAGAAGCAGTGGAATGACCACATATATTACCAGGCATCTCACTAAATAGTTTATCATCCAGCTCGTTCTTGGGTTCAGATGAGAGTTCCAGCTAACACTACAACGTAAGTTGCCTTCTCAATCTTATATGGACCTCGAAGTGAATTCTTTTATAAGGTGTGGTGTTACTCCCTGACCCTTTGCTCCCTCAATGTGCAAGGAACAGTAAATCCCAATGTTCACTTTTACTAGCAGCAAACTAGAGTTGTCCAAGGGTCGGTGGGGGCTTAACGTATCCGTAACTTATGTCCGAAATACCCTAGCACTGTCCGGAACCACAACATCAACATCCGGACAAATTCAAAGAAAAACCTTCAAAACAGATAACCGCCAACGCAGCAAACATGAAAAAGAAAAGAATCAATGAGAAGAACCAACCGCATCTCCCAACACTATAATGTATCTGATATTCCTAATAGCGTCATAATCACTCTTTAAAATTGACCTTTGATCTCTAACCTTTTCGTATCATGAAATATGTGACTGGGTCGAGAGCAACATTAGATTCTTGTAAATACATCTATGCCCTTCTCAAATATGGTTCAATGTTTATGTCACTTTGCAACGTGGGTCGTAAAGGGGAAGGATTAAATAGCCGCCGAACATCCTTATAAGCTACTGTCGATCATTACCCGGGCATACACATCTCCGGGTAAGTTGTCTTCCAAAAAATTTTTTATTCAGAATTTTAAGTGAAAATGCGGTAATGAAGGAAGAGAAGGCGAAAATAGTCTAAAATGTCAGAGCTCATCACCGACCGAAACCTGCTTGATCTATAAACAAGCACAACATTGTTCCGATCTTTTAATTCTTTGGAATTGCATTTTCTTTTGTTTTTGGTAACAGGAAATCATATTTGCATAAATTTGTGAAGCCAAGATGGTGCCACCAAAGAGATCCACGAAGATGGACCTGAACTCGTTTTTGAATGACGATACGTTTGGGTCCGCTTGGGAGGAAACCGATGTCGATTTGAACAAGATCACGATCCCTATTGAAAGTGCAAAGGCCAACACCATTCCTTTGGAGGAATTGGCTGCCGCTAAAGGCGGTATGGGTATGGGTATGGGTATGGGTATGGGTCAAGGCTTCAGAAGTGGTGGAGGTGGAGGTGGAGCCGGATCCCGTCTAGACCCCGCCCTAGGTGGTAGTAGAACCTTTGAGCGTACCGAGTACCCTGTGCCTGATCGTCCCCCATACAGAGCCATCATCAACAACATTCCTTGGGATATTTCACCTGAAGGTGTACAGGCTTGGGTTGAAGATGGATTACATAAGCCAGAAGCCGTTGAGGAAGTTGATTTGCCCAGAAGCATGAAGGACCCTAGCCGTTTAAAGGGTATTGCCTTCGTGACTTTAAAAGAGCGTGAAGATTTGGTGCAGACTTTGACGTTCAATGCTACCAAATTGAATGACCGTACAGTTTATGTCTCCGTGGCAGCGCCAAGAAGGGATGGCTTTGACTGGGGCGGAGCCCGTGGTTCTGCCTTCGAATCCTCCGGTGATCCGGCTCTAGACCTGGATTGGGGGTCTGCCAGGGGTTCTCAGTTCAGAGGCGCTAAACCTATGAGAGAGGACGTTGACTTGGATTGGGGAGTCGCCAGGGGCTCTCAGTTTAGAGGCCAAAAACCTATCAGAGACGAACCAGACTTAGACTGGGGTGCCGTCAGAGGTTCTCAGTTTAAAGGTGCCAGACCGCCCAGAGAAGAAAGTAATTTGGATTGGGGGTCAGCTAGAGGATCTCAATTCCAGAGTGGGAGATCCGACAGCAACAGAAGAGGCGGCAGAGGCTTTTTCCAAGACGATGAATCCAAAAAGGAAGAATCCGGTCCCGAGTTGGACTGGGGTTCTGCCAGAGGCTCTCAATTTGGTAGAAAGGCAGGCGGAGCTTCTTCAAAGAAGCAAATTGCTGAAAAGGAAAAGGTTGAAGACAAGCCAAAGATTCAGAAATCTGCGTTCGAAGTGTTAAGCAATGAGGATGACGATGAGGAGGAATCTGCTGAGAAGGAGAATGTTCAGAACGACCAGGTCACTGAGTTGGAGCAAAAGACGCAAGACTTGAGTGTTGAAGATAAAGATGGCGCTAGTTGGAACGTGGTGGGCAAGAAATGAAGGATTCGAGTACATCTTGACTACTAATAAGTCCTGGAAATTTAGCCAAATTTTTCTTTGGCTTCCTCCTTTTTCTTCTCGTCATCTAAATGAAAAAAAGTTAGATTAAAGGGCAAAGCATGATTATGAGATTACCATAGATTTGATTTATGCTACTTTTTTGTTGTTTTTCCAGGCCTCCGTTTTTATAATTTTTTTCCTCCCTCAGTTGATTTCATGTTGAACGCAATTGTGTAAAGTACTCTGTTTTATGCGTGATATGTACCTCATAATTTAAACTGCTGAAAGCAGATGTGTTGTTAATACTAGCTGAGCTCTACTTTTATGAGAACTGTGCTGTTTCTTAGAATATTACTTGACCGAGGCCGGGTAAAACAATTTTACTCGCTTTTTTAGGAAGCTTAATACTTTGGCGAGGCTCGCAATCAACATAAACAAGAACTATTGATTCGCCAAATAGTGCCCATCACTAGCAGTTAATCTCCAACTGCTGCTTCGATATTCTTATTAATTTTTTTTCCGAAAATACTGATGATAGAGGGCGTTGATTCTGAATTTGCGCCCGTACGGAAATCTAAAGTTAAGGTAAATCCTGATAGTATCATTCATGATGTTTCAATGGATGATGACCAAAGGTCACTGTTGAAAAAAATTACTTTATTACCGATTAAGAGGCCGTCGTCTAGTAGATCCAACGAATTCCCTGAAGGCACAGAGGCAGGCTCACCTGCAGGCAAGACCAAAGAGGACAACATTTTGAGTAACATTCGTCTCATTACAAGGAAATCCAGGATCCATCCTGTCAATCAACACGAGAGTGGTCCCTTCAAGGTAGAACCTCTTGACCCTGACTTCAAGAGATTTAAGCATTATTTGCTACGTCACTTGTACCAGACGTTGCCACCCGAGCAAACAAGACCCTATTCTTTTCTGCGTGAGACTCAACAGGAAATTAACCGGCATTTGAAGCAATCCATATTGCAGAAAGAGAGTCACTCTAGCATATTGGTTGGATCTAGAAGGAGTTACAAAACATTCCTATTAAACCATGAGCTGGCGCTGTTATCAGGGAAGTTCCACCAAGAATTCATTACCATTAAGCTGAATGGGTTCATACACTCAGAGCAAACCGCCATCAACGGTATCGCCACGCAGTTGGAGCAACAGCTACAAACACTACATGGTAAATTTACAGAAACAAGGAAAGAGGATACAAATATCAGCAGTGGATCATTGACTGAAGTATTTGAAAAAATCCTGCGCCTGCTAGATTCTGCGGCTGTGAGCGGAAGTCAGAAGCAAAATAATGATACGACAAAGATTACCGTCGTATTTATATTCGACGAAATTGACACCTTTGCTGGGCCAGTTAGGCAAACGCTATTATACAACTTATTTGATATGGTTGAGCATGCTAGGGTACCGGTCTGCATCTTTGGATGTACCACAAAGCTGAATATATTAGAGTACTTGGAGAAAAGGGTGAAGAGCAGATTCTCACAAAGAATTATTTACATGCCTCAAATCGAGGATTTTGAGCAGTTTCTCACGACCATCAAGGAGATGCTGAGTCCGCCAAGCACGGACGGGCTCAAGTTTGTAGAATTGTGGAATGCATTGGTAGATGCGGAGGTGTCAGACCCGAATTCAAATGTCCATCGGATCATTAAGGTCAACTATGAAACATTTAGATCACTAACCCATCTTAGAAACGGGCTCATTCCTCTCGTATTCGGCGCTAGAGATTATCAATCGTTAGAAAAATCTTTCAAGAATTGCGAAAAGCTTAGGGCATACAACAACAACATGCTGGAGAGTAGTCTGACGGCTAAAGTTCAATCATTATCGAATTTGGAATTGTGTATATTGATATGCGCTGCTAGAACGGCTCTGAAGGTTAAGGATGAAACCACAAATTTTAATCTGGTCTACGCAGAGTATAAAGATATGATTAAAAATATCAATAAGAGGATACCAACTGTGACCACTACTAAGAGTAATAGCGATTCGATGCCCGTAGTCTTTGACAACGCAATAAAGCTTTGGAAAAAAAGAGATATCAAAAATGTATGGGAATCACTCTTAGCACTCAATTTTTTAACAGAAAAATCTGCCGTTGGGCTCAGGGAATCTGCTATCGCTGCATTCTATGCCAGTAATTACCAATTTCAAGGAACAACAATACCATTTGATCTCAGGCGGTATCAGTCCCAAATTACATTACGCGGACTGAGAAGAATAGTTCCTAGGTCTTCCATGTATTATTCATGGACTCAATTGTAATCACAATCAAGGCTCTTTAATAGAACTTGAGAAAAGACACCAGCACCTTTTTTCTAACGACAACTCTTCATAATGCAATGGGAGCTGCCCAGTCCAACCGCCGGCGGTCCACAGCAAGCACTATCTATTTAAATACATCAACCACCAGGGTTAGATACCCAAGAAGTTGTAGAGGTGTCGGTAGCAGCTCTGAATTTGGAAGTGTTGGTTTTTAATGCCCTTAGATATACGATCTTAGCGGCGGGGCCGTATCGTGTGATATAACGTTTTGGCGCTGGTTGGGCCCTGTGAAGAAGTTCAAAAGCTTTCATTGAAAAGATGTAATGACAATCAGCAGACGAAGGTCAAAGGGAGAGACTGTGAATCGAGGGCCAAGTATCAAGTGTTTCCAAGGTTAAAGGGAATTGAGATGGCAGAGAGTGAAACTGGAGGTACGAAAAAGCCAATTTTCAAGTACAAGATTGGCAAGGTGAAGCATACTCCTACAGTGCAAAAGGATCCGAAGAGTGGATTGAGTTTTATAGAGCTGAAATCATCGCCAGATGAAAAAGTGTATGGTTGCACCAAATTTGCTGGCCATTACAAGGAGGAAAAGAAGTTGGGTCAGGGGACGTTTGGAGAAGTGTATAAGGGGATCCATTTGGAGACACAGAGGCAAGTAGCCATGAAACGGATTATTGTCAATGTGGAAAAGGATCTTTTCCCTATCACTGCTCACCGTGAAATTACCATCCTGCGAAGGTTGAATCATAAGAATGTCATAAAGCTTATAGAAATGGTATACGATTACCCACCGGGGACTAGTAGCAGAGCTCAAGAAATGCATCATCAGTCACCTGGCAAGCCCCCACTGATGAAATCCTTTTACATGATTTTACCATACATGGTCTCGGACCTCTCCGGTATTTTGCACAACCCGAGGATAAACCTGCTCCTGAGTGATATCAAGAGCATCATGTTGCAACTGCTGGAAAGTCTCAACTATATTCATTGTCAAAAATATATGCATAGGGATATCAAGACTGCTAATATTCTTATAGATCACAATGGCGTGGTGAAATTAGCAGATTTTGGCCTGGCGAGGCTCTATTACGGGGCCCCGCCCACACTAGATTTCCCCGGTGGAGCCGGATCAGGGGCAAAATACACGTCAGTGGTAGTTACTAGATGGTACAGGTCTCCCGAGTTGGTACTTGGTGATAAGCTCTATACTACGGCAGTTGATATATGGGGTGCTGGGTGCGTATTTGCCGAGTGTTTTGAGAAAAAACCGGTGCTCCAAGGGTCCACAGACATCGATCAGGGGCATGTCATCTTCAAGTTACTAGGTACACCCACACAGGAGCAATGGCCATTGGCGTCGTATTTGCCTGGGGCAGAATTGACAAGGACCAACTATCCAAGTACTCTGAAAGAGAGATTTGGCAAATACCTGAGCGTTACAGGGTTAGATTTTCTGGAAAAGCTGCTCATGCTGGATCCTTACAAGAGACCTACGGCAATGTTGGCAATGCAGCACCGTTTCTTCAAGGAGCAGCCGTTGCCGGCAGAAAGAATTAGTTTGCCCTGTGAAGAGAGCCACGAGGCTGACATTAAAAGATATAAGGAGGAAATGCATCAAGCGATGTCTCAAAAGGCACCTTCTGCACCTCGTGGCCATATAACGGAAAGTTCAGAAGTTCCCCCATTGCCAAACAGCAGTTTCCCAAGGGCACCTAGACCTAAAAATATCCTTCCAACTGGTCCGGCATCTCGAAGAACCCCATCACATGAGGGTACCCCCAGAAGCCAGTTGGCATCAGTGCCTTATAACCGTCATACATCTTCACGCTATAATAATGGTGCGGCCAGCAAGCCCATCCATGGAACTCCCCACAGATCAAGGTTTAACAGCAGATACAACAACAATGGTGCCCAACCGGTCCCTTTAAACCCATACTCACCCCGTAAAGTGGCATCCTCACCCCGTAATGTAGCATCCACAAACGCGCAAACGTCGAGATACCAGGGGCGCGACAAGTGCCAAACGGGTTCGTACAACCAACACAATTATCGAGAAAGAAACAACAATGGTAAATCCGCATTCGACGAATCTCAAAACAAGGATTCGGAACAAGAGCAACCGCAGCAATGGTCGAATCAGAATGAGGACAGACCACGAAATGTAGGCAGGTTGGATCCTGGATTAGGACCGTCACCGCAACCACCATCGCAAGCACTACCGCCACCGCCGGAGAACCTACCGCAAGAACACTCCCATCAAACTCAACAGGCTTCAACCCCAAGCAATGGCCAGGAATCCACGAAAAAAGGAACCCATGAAACAAAGGATATGGCTGACTTATATTAAGGTCAGAAATGTTATTCCGACCTTTTCGTTTGGTTTCAGATATGTACGTAACTTACCTTATTTACTACTCGCCTTGGCGTGGTGAGCTCCTTTGCCACATTGAAGGCTTGGGCAGGGGAATCCCAAACTTCTGATGAGTATGGTTGTCATGGGACCGGCTTGAGGTTCGGACTACGCGAAATAAGGTTAGTTTCACAATGTTCGACTTTTCACCAAATTTGAAACAGATGCAACTTGCCTCATGGCATTAAGAAAAACCTACAGTTTTAACTCATATTTTTGGATGCTACCTTTTGATTCATCTGTTGCAACATGCCATTCGTGATATAAAGTATAAGGTTGCTAGGCTTTTTGGTAACTACGGTTGACAAGACAACATTTTGTGGGTGAGAAGTAGCTTAGTTGGACACACTCCCTGCTGGAATAAATGACTGAGCCGACTACGACTATTCTTCATGAACAGGCTTCAAAGAGTTTTCGTCGGACCCCCAACGGGCTCATTTTCTCAGAGGATCTTCGAGTGGTTTATTCTGTCTTTTTAATTTGCCTTAATATGCAGGATGTTGATAAGGAACCGAAAAAGGGCCTATTTCCCTTTCAAAAGACACTATATCCATTCTCGTTTTCACTTCATGATGCAGTGAAAACCATGAAGCATTTGGAGTTGCAGCTAGACATGAACGTTACATGTATCAGTATTTCCTACACGATCCAACCAGAAATGGCATGCTACCTTTTGGAACTTTTCATGTCGGCTAAACTACTGCACACTCCAGCTGACAGAACTCGAGCGCTGCCGAAAGATAAGGTTTTATTGCAACCTACGCCTAAGGGGGTCGCTGTACTTCAAAAATACGTGAGAGACGTAAATTTGAAGAAAATACCCGAAATCTTGACTTCAGACTTCAACTCAATGAAATTGTTTAGCTTTGAAAGGAGCACAGAGACAGATTCCGTCATACATAGTGATTATTTGGTGCACATTCTATTCATGACAATGATAGGTGCTTCCCCAAACGTGTGGTCACCGTCTAAGCCGAGTGATAAACTTCCTTCATTATCGAAACTGCTAGAATGTAACAACAACAATGATTTGACTTTTGAAAACCTTCAGTTTGCGAATTTTGATCAGTTTCAAGCGAGCAAGTCGGAGGAAATCAACTGGCAGGAACAGTTGTCTGAAGAAGAACTTACTGATGAGTGTCGGGTGTCACCGTTTGCACACAGATTCTTCACCAATCCAGATTCCGATTCTCACGTTCAATATTATACTTCGAACTGCGGTTTGAGAATGTTCAAATCCAAAACTTTTGGGTCAAACAAAACCCCAATTGATTACACTTTTACCACCAAGGCTATTTGGCAATGGCTCATGGACTGTACTGATATAATGTACCCGAAAGAGGCAGTTTCTGTGGCGGCACTCTTCTTGAAGGCAGGACTAGTCATTCCTATTGTGGACCAGCCTTCTCAAAGAACAAGATTTTTTATCAGTAGAATATCCTACTACACTTTTTCCAGGCGTGGATGGGATGCGTGTCAGTGGGACTCCGACAAACAGGTGAACGCTAGTAAAGACTTTTCTTGCGGTTTCAAGAAACGGAAGAGAGAATCGCAATTCTTCAATGTTTCCAGGATCCAAGAATTTCCGTTGCCGGCCGACAATACAGGTTCAGATTCAGAAAAGACGGTTGTGCCTCCAGATTGTAGATTTAAGGAATTTGATGACATTTTAAATGACCCAGGGATGAGATACTTGTTCAGGAGGCATTTGGAGAACGAATTTTGTGCTGAAAATTTGGATGCATTTTTTGAAATAAAGAAGTTCTTGAAAAAGGTGACTCTTCTCGAGAAATTAAATGATACCAGAAAGTACGGTGCCAACAAAAGGGGCGGAAAAGGGAAAGTTTCAGACATCAAAGCCGTGATAGATTCTGCCTTGATTAAACAGGCAAATGAATGCCTCGAAATCGGTTACCACATTTATTCGTCTTATATTTCCGTAGGCGCACCGTATCAGCTCAACATTGATCATGCCCTGCGGGAAGCCATTAGTCAAATAATGCTTAAACCAAAATTACCCCTTTCTAGGAAATTTTCATTTAAAATTGACGTTGAACAGATCTTATCGATGAGCGAGGATAAAATGGACCTCATTCAAGGCCCTTTGCAAGAACCCAAGCCTGCTGTCCTGCGCGAGAGCCTTTCGCAAAGCAGGGCTAAAAGAGCCTCCGTGACGCGCTCCCTTGCCAAACCCTTGGAGGTGGTTACAGAGGTAGAGGAAGATGTTACACCTGACGGGTATGCAGGAAACGATCCCTTTGCCGCTGATGCTAAAGAAGAGGATACACTTTTATCAGCCACTAACAGGCTCAGGAGGCTTTTCCCGCTATTTGAAACTGTAAAACAAAACCTATACCGATTGATGAAGATAGATTCTTTGCAGAAATTTTTGAGCTCAAGCGTCTATCAAGGAGCAGTTACCCTTGCAGGTTTGTAAATCAGTCGTGGATTTGTCGAGATGTAACTCAGCATATAATAGCATTTCATACATATATTTTAATCGTACTATAGAGAAAACCATAATTTAGCACTGCGCAGGCCGCAACCAGCTGTTACTCTCGTATCAATAAAAAAATAACTGTACATATATATGCGTAGGAGCATATACAAGGGAAATCGGAATTAATCATTTATATATATATTTTAATGACATGGCAAAAGTGGTTTGCTTTTAATCTTTTCCTTGCAATTAGAAGATTGGTTCCAACGTAGTACCTCTTTTGATCGTCGCCCAACCGATTAAACGCCAATGCTTCTCGATACGCCTAGATAGAGCGATCTTCTCGTTGATCTCTGTACATGCTGGTGAAGTTAGTTGCAGTCTGGCCATATCGGCCTTAACAGCCACTACACGAGCGCCGGTGGCGGTAGAACCAATGTTAACCATAAGCACTTCGTTGGGTTCTAGGTTTCTAACCTTAGCTTTCTTGGATCCGTCAGTCTTAACACCCAACAGACGACGCAGCAACAGGTAATTAATTTCAATATCTGTGTAAATGCTGGGCAAATGGCCTTTGGCACCAACGACCTGGCCCACCAGACGGTCAGCTCTGCACAGGGTGGGATCCACCTTGGTACCGACACCAATCAACCCACCGGGAACGGCGAATTTCAAGTCATTTTGCTCTGCAAACAGGGAAACGATGTTGGAAAAAATAGGTTTACATTGGATCTTACCCTTTTCATCCTTAGTGACAATACCTGGTCTGATTTCAATCTCATCGCCCAATTTGAACACACCATTCAAGATGGATCCACCAGCGACACCACCTTTCAAATCGTTAATCTCAGCACCTGGCTTGTTGACATCGAAGGAACGGATAACAATCAGCCTCGGAGAGATGTTGAAGTCTCTTGGTGGCACGGGGATCGTTTTCACGATGAACTCGTTGACTGCATCTATGTTGTATTTCAGTTGAGCCGAGATAGGGACTATGGGTGCACCATCAGCGATGGTACCTCTGATAAATTTCAAAATCGATTTTTCATGCTCTAGGGCGCTCTCCTCTCTCATCAGATCCACTTTGTTCTGCAAAATGATGACGTGCTTCAACTTCATAATTTCTATGGCAGCCAAATGTTCTGAAGTCTGAGGTTGAGGACACGATTCATTACCTGCAATCAAAAGAAGAGCTGCATCCATGACTGCAGCACCGGACAACATGGTACTCATCAAGATATCGTGACCGGGACAGTCCACAAACGACACATGGCGTACCAGTTCGTAACGACCTGGGCAACCGGGTCTCTGACATTTGGGACTAACCTCCTTATCAGATTTGAAAGACCTATAACAGTCGGGCTCGGGGCAAGTGGGCTCCTGGCATTTGTAAATCTTAGCGTTGGCGTAACCAAGCTTAATCGTAATATTACGCTCCAACTCGTCCTTGAAACGAACCGTCTGCACACCAGAAATGGCTCTCACTACAGTCGATTTACCATGGGCCACATGACCAATGGTACCGATGTTTATGGTGGCCTGTCTGCTAATAATCTCAGGCGATATGGGGGTCAATTTCGTGAAATCTGGGTCATCAGGCTGTTCTGGAAGGCCACCGCCCTCTTCAAACTCTCTTTTTCTCTTCTCCTCGTCATCAGTCTCATCCTCCGCCAACTTGTCAAACGTCACTTTCTTCTTGGGTTTCTCAACCGTCACTTCATCAATCTCTTCGACCAAGATTTCCTCACCTAGCCCACCCTCTTCAACATCATAGCCATATTCCTCTTCTGGCTCCATGTTGCCATTAATGATAATGCTAGGCTCCTGATCTTGTAAATCCGCCATTTTTCAGCACAAATCTGTATTTCCTTACTCTTTTCACAACACCAAACTAAAAATGTAAGCGTAAGGGAAAATCAAATGGGCCAACTCAACAACCACTACCTTATCAACGGTTCAAAATTGATACTCCTTGTTTAAATACAACTTATACTTGCCTAAATGCTACAAACCTGGGTGATGAGACATCAAATTGGTTTTCATGTTCTGGAAGACATAAAAAATTTTTTTTTCCATCAAACTCTTTCCACCACATACTTAATTGTGCCAAGCGAGGTACTCATCTATGTCACGTGACGAGACGACCTCGAGTAATACGGAAAATATTTTGGACACATAGACGCCCAAGGAGACGCTCAGCACTATTGGGGAAGTTTTTCTAATATCATCCCTATCTAGGGCCTGCTTTAACTGATAGTGCAGTTGAAGGTCTCTGAAAGTCGGGTTATACGGCAGGATTGAAAGCGAATTCGTTCATCAGTAGATCTACATCTTTCCAGACCATGTCGGACTCCCAGTTGTCCCAGTGGTCCATCACAGTGGTTGGGGAATCTTTGGAGGTCTGGGGGTTTGCTGAGCTTATCGCTGAGACAGCGGTCTCTGGTGGAGGAGGAGGCAGAGCCGCGGCCATGGGGCTTCTTCTTACGGGTTCTTGGGACCTTCTGATGCTGAAGACTGACGGGAGTCTCGAGGATGCACTATTAGAAATGCCCTGTGCCTCTGGTACTGCAGTGAGATGCTGTGCAGAGGCCCTGCGGGTGGCCATATCCTCTCTGGGTGAAGGCCTAGAAAGCATGTCCTTCAACAGATTAGCATCTGGAGTTTGGCTCGCCGTAGAATCCAGACTGCTCCCGCTACTTGCGTTGCTTGCGTTGATCGGATTTGGATCTAATGGAATCGTTTTTATGATTTTCCTGGCATCCTCTTCGGGATCTTTTATGCCGGATAACCTCCTCTGGTGTTCAGATTTGTCCTCTCCGGCGTGAGAGTCGTCTTGTAATCCCTCCACGTACTCAAAGTCCTCCTCGTAGCGCTTGGACTCTCTTTTCAACTTGGCCATACCGCACTTCTCCCTTAAGATGTAGAGACAGTCGAAGAAAACGCTCACTGACATCCTTGATTTGACACTGATGCCCAGATTGAAATCGTTGGCAAATTTCTCGTCTTGGCTCACCCTATCTTTCTTCCAATCGTCTTGCATCTTGGCAAACATGCTCCACATGCTCCTCATGATACCAGAAGACCTGAATGCCATATCATATTTCAGAACGGAAGCGTTAAACGTCAACGAAACTGCATCCTGGTATGCCTTCTTTCCTTTAGAGACGTCCAGGACAGACGACAATGACGAATGCACAAGTTTGCTGATGATACAAGCAGATTGCCAGATGTTCAACACAAAGACGCCTGGGAAATATTTGATCACTGCGGGATCTGCCTGCCACATGTTGGCGGAATGTGTCAAAAGGTCGATCGAGGCATTGTAAACTTTGACCAGCCCGCATTTCGTCTCAAAATTCGATTCAATTTCCGACAACGACAGCATTCGGATGTCGTCGTTGTTCTTCTTGTGCGTCGAAAAGGCATCAGTGAAATAGTAAGTCAACAAATGGGCCTTGGCAACTAGCAGTAAAAATTTCCTGATGCTATCCAAATCGTTATCCTCCAAGTTGATCTCCAGCTGACTCAATTGCTGGTTCAAAACTTTCAGCGACGGTTGCTTTTGCTCACTGCCAACCATCCCTAGGGCGTTGGAAGGATTAGAGTTCATAGTGTTGATCACTTGGTTTTCAAAATGCGCTATTTGGGCCATTTGCTTGATGGAACTGGGTAAACCAGGATGTTCGCCATCATTTCGGAGATCTCTGGAGACATTTACCACTGTATGGTCAAACGAAACGAAGGCAGGGAAACCAAATGACGACGCAATGTACTGAGAGACAATGTTAGAACAGACCCACGTTCTTACTTGCTCCGCGATCAGGTCGCGGTTGACCGTTGCGTACTCCTTAGAATACTCCGCAGAATTGAGTCCCACACGAATCGCTTGGAACATAGCAGTGCCGATGGTATTCCATGATGTGTCAGCACTCAATGAAGACGTCAAAGGAGGCCAAAAAGTGTAGAGCAGGAAAGCTTGCACTGAATAAACTGAGGCGACATTCAAAATAGGTTCATCCGTGTCTGAGGGGGTATATCGAATGATGGGGGAAATGGTAATCTCTGCAAGCACAGATTTGACCATGTTGGAAAGCTTGGTCATCAGCTCCGTGGCACCAAACTTTCTCCGCAGACCTGTCAAAATTATGACCCAGAAAAGGCACGGTGACAATCTGTATATCTTTTCGGCTCCCTTGGTGATATCTACCACGGGTAAGAAGGGGTGGTATTTCTTGGCAAACTCTTGAAATAACTCTGCGATGTCCTCACTCGACATGTAAATGTCACCTAAAGTCTTTGGCGCACATTTTAGCTGCTCAGGTGTCATCTCCTTAAAGTTCTGCAAATTTTCCAACTCATAAATCCAGTTAGAACCTTGAGTTTTATTAAACTGAGGGTCCATTTCCCCTAAACTTGATTGCTTGAGCCTTTTGACTTTGTCCTTGGTGAAATTCTGTCCATCCAGTAATGCAGACTGCTCTTGTTCTATCTTCTTTAGAATCTCCTCAGAACTCAAATTTGTCAAAGTCCTAGTCAACTCTTTGAACCTTTTCTCGATGGCCTCATTCCTCGCCCTCTTGTAAGTTCTTCTAAAATCCTTCTTCAAAACGCAAGGAACACCTTTCTTCTGGCACTTGGTACAAGGCTCTGGGGCCCTATCGTGTGCATCACACTTAGATTTCTGCTGTCGACACTCTACACAGGCAAACTTTCTACTTCTACCGCCTCCAGAGGCACTTTCCTTCTTGTAAGTGCCATCATACTCTGACCCACCGACGTCCTCTGAATCGGGCGAGGGACTGACCAGCTCAAGCTTGCTCATATCGCTCAACTCACTTCCACCAGCCTGCCAAAGGCTCGGGATTGGTTCAAATGATTGATATTACGGGTTAATCAACTGACGTTGATGATTTTGTCGAGCTCATCTCACCGGATTGTCGAAGGCACAGTGAAAAAATTCCCAAGCACAAAATCAGGATATGGAATTATTCCTCCTAGCTTCGTGGCTTCTTTATTGAGACTTATGAAACTTCTGCAAGAATTTAGAGAGTCATCCCGAGACGTGAAATTGCTATGGGGATCTGTTTTCCTTAGGTTGTTGTCCTACGGGCTCACAAACCAAGTGCTGACGCTGTTTCTCAGTGCCGTGAAGATGTCAGAAGATCAAATCGGTTGGTTCATGTCTTTAACCTTGGTTGGTGACGTTGTGTGCTCTTATATCTTGACGTGGTATGCTGATTCGTGGGGCAGGCGAAGAGTGTTGATCTATGGCTCAACAGTGATGGTGTTGAGCGGATTGGTCTTCAGCTACAGCACTAATTTCTACTGGCTTCTTGTTTTTGCCATATTTGGGGTCATCTCACCTTCCAGTGACGAAGTAGGGCCATTCAAATCTGTGGAGGAGTCTATGATTGCCCATTTGACTCCTCATAACAAAAGGCCTGAGGTTTATGCCATCCATGCCCTCATGGGAACAACCGGTGGAGCTCTTGGTGCCATAACATGCGGGTGTTTTGTTCATTTTATTAAAGAATTGCATTGGGCTCAAACAGATTTGCAGGCGTATAAGGCAGTTTTCCTTTTGTATTCCGTTATTGCACTGGGTAAGGTAATAATTATGCTGTCTCTTTCTAAGCAGACTGAGTTGGATGGGCATGACCCAGAGGTTAATGAAGAGACGGATCGATTGATTCGCCGCCCAAAGACAACAGGGGGTCTTTCAAATGAGACCAAAAGGCTGCTTATGAAGCTACTGGTCATATTCATGTTGGATTCCTTGGGATACGGGTTTATGACAAGCGGCTGGGTGATTTACTACTATGCCAAATATTTCATGATGGGATCCATGGCACTAGGTACCTTGTTTTTTGCGGCACAGATTGTTTCAGCGTCTTCTTCAATTCCATCGTCTTTCATTGCCAGGTCGTTAGGGCCTGTGAAGGCCATCATTTCCGTACAAACGCCATCCGCAATATTCTTCATGCTTATACCACTAGTGGGAGGGAATTTGACACTTTCCATCACGTTTCTGATTCTTTATGCCGCTACCATGGCTATGGATGTGACTCCACGCCAAATTCTCTTAACCAATATTATTAGACCTCAGGACCTGACCAAAGTCATGGGTACCGTGAACATCGGCAAAACAATGGCACGTTGTATTGGGCCCATTTTCACGGGTTTGCTGGCCCAGCGGGAGCACTTGGGGGTTTGCTATGTAATCAGCGGTTCACTGGTGATTGCCGCCGACTGTGTACTGGCCTTTTGGTTTTTCCAGTTCGACGGCAAAATGAAAAGACAACTTATATGAATTACATGTGCATTTTTCAGATAGAAATAGATATAGTCAGTTAAAAACAGATGTTACTTTCTTCCCCACACCACCACGGTCAAAATCAATGTCGAACTTTGATTTTATGACATTATTGCGCCTGCTGATACTGCGCCCTGCAGAAGTTTCCGTCATAGCTTCATCTTCATTTGTGGAACAGTTATCCCTAGCGGAGTATTGCTGATCAATGAGCTGTCTGATCTGAAATCCTGTATCCTGTTTTTCGCTCTCTGTGGGGACTGATAAGGCAGCGCTCGAGTGTTTAAACGCAGACACGACATTCAACTTTGTAGCGCTACCCATGGATGACAACTGAGCAGATGAGTTATTGGTAGAATTAATAGCAGAGGCATTCGCGCTGTCGCCCCAGTGAGGTTGTATATCGAAGAAACCGTATCCCTTGATCACTTTACTTCTGCTGGGGACCTTTTTGAGATACATCAACGCATTATCCATTTCGTACAGTTTGTCCACGAGTGGGCTAACCTTGTAGCCTTTCTTCGTATTGATGGTGCCTTGAATTGCCGCCTGCCGCATTCTGGTGACTTCCGCCAATACCCAGTTCAACATGAACATGAGCCGCGCGCCCTGCCTGTACTGCGAAGTCACGGTCAGATCACAATGATCGTCCTTGATGGTATACCCGACTGCAAACCCACTCGGCTGAGCTGGGGTAATGGCAAAAGTATTCGTGGCAGTGTTACCACAGTTTGCCGCTAATAGCTCTGGTGCCATGAACGGAGCCAAAAGAGGGTTCTCAAAGAGGGCTTCGCCCAGTTGTTTCTCCTCCACAGTTAAGTCAACACCATAATGCTTGTTAAATTTGAACAGATACCTCATCGCATTGAAGTGCTTTTCGAAACCAGCGCCCATCTTGACACCCTTTACCCTATCCTTGTAGTTATTGCAAATTTTCAAGAAGTTGTCGAGTTTCCCAGTGTCGTCTAGGGACCCGGATATGAAGTCCTGGCAAAACTCCAACATGGCATCGTCTTGAACATTGATAAAGCACGATCTCGAATTTTTGAAACACCTCATGGATACTGGCTCGAATGAGTAGGCCATTCTCCCATAAAGGGCGTAGTGCCCAACCTGCAGAGCAACTTGAATCATGGAATCCGGTGTCACTCCGCACAGGGCTGCATCCCTGTGTCCATAGGGGATCGAGAGGCGTAACATGTCGTATTTGGAAATCAGATCTGCCAGCTTGTTTTCCGAGAGATGGATGTGGGTGTTCAAAATGTCACTAAAGTCCCATTTGATCTTGTGGGTAACCTTGCAGGGATCCAACTCCAGCGCCACTTTGTCACAGGGCGTGCGTGCAATGGAGCATACGCCTACGGAGGGCCATAGGGAAAACTTGGGATCACCTTGATTGACCTCTCTGGCCAATCGGAGAATCGACTCTGTGTAGGTCTCTGAAACGAATCTTAAAACCGTCGACCCATCGCTAGTGAAGCAATCCCAAATAACCGAAGCCTGGGAATCCTGTGTAACAACCAGTTGCAACTTGTCATACCAGCGCGAGACGCAGGACCCCACCTGGTGACCGTTGCCATCGATTATCGAGGTCCCATAGAAAAGTCTCTTGAAATCCCTGGAGATGGTCCCCATGCCACCGCAACCACTGCCGCCTTCACCAGAACCGCCGCCCAAAATCTGCAGTCTGTTGCTGTCGTCGTCGTCGTTGTCGCTTTCGCCGTCGCCAGGGCGGGAGTGATCGAGAATCAGGACGAACAGCGCCGAATCAATCAAACGGAGCTCGCTCGGAAACCTCCTTTCTAGCCTTTTCCTCGAGTACTTCCAGTTGCGGAACGAGTGAGACGTAAGACTTCCCAGAGCAGTACCCGTCCGCACCTGCTCGTCCCGGCTCGACGAGTCCCGCAAAATGTAGTCAAAGATCGTTGTGAGATGCGACGGGTTGTACAAAACGTTACTCTCACCATCCAAGACGTCCACGGTGTAGTACTGGCCCCTCGAGATCACCAAGATATGCTTCGAGTCCGCATACCGCGCCATCGTAATCCCGTGGCGTGTGAAAATGTCGCCGACGCCACTCGTCTCAGCGGTTGTCGCTGATCCTTCCTCCTCCCCATCGCTGTCTGACCAGCTGCTACTCTCCAGATCAGAGTCCGTGAACGCCTTCTCCAGATCGAACCTCTCCACTTCATCCGGTGCAAAAACGGGGCATCTGGTCGTCCCAAACAGATTCAAATACGGTGACATCGACTGGGGCTGCCCGGTGCCACTTTCCAGATCCGGGGGCAGCACACCTTGCCTCAGCGCAGCCACGAACCGCAGCGCAGCATGGACCAGAACCGCGGATCGGTCTACCTGCGACACATTCGGCATAATATCGTCCCCCAGCAGCAGAAACGGGTTCCGGGGTAAAACGTCATCTTCGGGCTCCCTTGCAGAATTGTTATTAATGTCCAAATGTAAGTTGTCCAGATAGCAGTCGCTGCTGGAGTCGTATTCGGCTAACGTCGCCTGCAGTTTCGCAGCCAACCCGCTTTTTGCAAACGCTGCGATCTCTTCACAGAATTTATCCAGCTGTTCTGAGTCACTCCCGTTCTTGTAAAATCTGTCTGAACCACAGTACAGGGGTCTCAGGCTCTGCTGCAACTGTTCCAGTGTCCCCACCACGTCAGGGAGTGGCAGCTTGGGCAGCGAGGATTCAAACGCAAACGTCGATGCATCCGTACCAGATTTCTTCTTCTCCAAGGATGGCATCTTCTTCAAACTGGTACCTTATTCTCGCCTCTTCTGATATGTCGATATCATTACCATCACCATCCATCCATATATATATGTATGTTGCATATTGTAGGGGGAGATGGCACAAGGAAGTTCCATTTATCCTACAGATCATCAACTACCCCTCCATCCATGTCACACATGAGCAGCCGTGCTTCACCACCCCGGGGTCTTTTCTTGTGATGTGTTGTTTTGTCAAGGCGTTGCGTCTCGTGACGGCTCCCATCAAACCGGGGTCTACAGAAACTGGGGCGTGAACAGTCCGAATAGTCTGAATGGTAATGTGTTAAGGCATTCCTCTCCTCCAGCAGTCAGCGACTCACCACTCGCTGACGCTCGTGGCTAGTGGCTCGTAGCTCGTAGCTGCAGTGTACAATTATATTATAAAAAAACATAGACAAGTGTACAATTTCCCCCATCTAACGGTTGGACTTTGCAACACGCTCCAACTCGTCCTTCTTCTTGATGGCGTAGGAAGTGGAAGAGCCCTTGGCGGCGTTGATCAACTCTTCGGCCAAAGTCTCAGCAATGGTCTTGATGTTTCTGAACGAAGCCTCTCTGGCACCCGTGGTCAACAACGAGATAGCCTGGTTGACTCTTCTCAATGGCGAGACATCGACAGACTGTCTTCTGGCGGCACCACCACCACCGACTCTGGTGGTGTCTTCCCTTGGGCCGGTGTTGGTAATGGCGTCCACCAACACCTGCAATGGGTTCTGGTCGGTCAAGATGTTGATGATGTCCAGGGTGTGCTTTAGGATTCTTAGGGCCTTCAACTTCTTACCGTTGTTTCTACCGTTCATCATCATCGAGTTGGTCAACCTCTCGAAGATGGGACATTGGGCCTTTCTGAACCTCTTGTTGGCGTAACGGCCAGCGGTGTGAGGCACGAAGATTGGCTGTCTGATCTGGATGTAGTCGACCAACGAGGCGTCTTTGACCTCGACACCTTCGTAAGACCATTTGTTGAACAGCTTGATTTCCTGCTGGCCTAGCTGGACCTCCTCTGGGATGGGTGTGGCCAACTCGACGGGAGTGAACTCCTCAACGACTTCGAAGTCCTCCTGGACTTCGATCTCTTCCTGGACTTCGATCTCTTCCTGGGGTTCGACTGGAGCTTCAACGTCAGACATCTTGGGTGGGCTGGTCTCTTGGTACTATGCGGCTTTCAAATCTCGACCTAGAACTATCTATGTCTGGTGCGGTTGAAATTTCACCTGGGAAAGATGAGCTGCGAGTGTCTCGGAGCGGAGCGTCACGGAGCGGAGCGTCGCGAGGCAGCGTCTGAGTTGGTGACCGCCTGTCTGCCTGGAGGGGGTCTTCGAGCCCGCCTAGCCTCCCCAGTGTTCCGCCTGGGGATCTGTCTCACTCCGCCTGGCGCTCAGTCTGAGCTCTGCCTGGCGCCCCTCCTAGCTCTCCGCCTAGCACACGGCCTCCTCTGTGTTTTTTTGTGCAGGCATCGACCGACGCAAACAAATGGTGTATGGACTTATACGAAAGAACTTTGTCAAATGTACGGTTTGACAGTCACTTGAAATAAAGTCGTATGAAATATAACATGAAAAAATAAATAAATAAATGGAATAATAATACTAGTAGTAAATGCAATTTCCTCATCTGCCCCTCTCCTCGTGATCCTGCAGCCAGAAGGGCTGCCTTGGAATCACTCCAACCTTTCCCTGCGCCGTAGAAATGTAGAAAGTGTGATCGCCCTCCTTGCCGTGGAAAGATCTCTTGAAATGCTCGACTCGTAAGAGGGCAACCCCCCTGTCCCCTTCGCTGGCAATCAGCGATCCCGCCGGCCTTTGGCGCCGCGACCTGGAGGAGTTTCCCCCGCTGGCGCTGCCGCTGGCGCTACCAAATGGGCTCGGTGCGACTTCTGCGCGGCATGGAGCCTCTGCTCCATCCGATTCGAGCAGTATGTCTGGATACCGTTTCTCATGGGACTGTTGCAGGCGATCCATGTCGGTTAACATCACCGGGACAAGCCTCTTTCTGAGAATACCCGTGGCAAACGTCCTCGCAGTCAGTTCCTGCCCCACGTAGCAACCTTTGTCAGCGCTCACTGCGTTGGGCAGGAAATCGAAATTAAGCTCCAGCGGTAACAGGGTTTCCGGTGCGTAGTCCCTGACACTGTCGACGTAGCCCTGTTCAAAGCGCAAACGTCTAAAGAAAGCTGGGGCTACTCTTTCGGGCTTGAACTCTACTGGGAAACCCACTGGGTTTAACAGTTGGGCAATGTCTTGGCTACTCTTCGTGACAACGCGCAACTGTTGCCCCATGGACCCATCCTCCTCCATGAGCTGGTCGGTGCGTCTTTCGATGTACATGCCCACGATTTCGCGTTCATTCCCCTGGAACAGAGCAGCTGCCACGTCGGCGGCAAACGTAAGCGCATCTGCGGGCGTCTTGGTAAGCGTGGAGGGCTCCAGAACGTTCGCAATCCAGGGATTCTCCGCGTCCCGTGGAACACCGGGCAACGTAACCCTTATGTCCCATGCGGTGAGCCCATTCGCGTACATCTTGGTCTTGACTTTGCTGGTCAAGACATGCATGTCCAACAGTTGCGACATGGCGGGTCCGATAGAGCTGTCGAGTTCCAGCAAGTACTCTGGCCATGCCATTCGTTTGTCGGTGCCCAGGCAAAGTGGTGAAGGGTACACTATTGTATCTGTGAGGAGACGGCCCTTGCTGTTCAATACACCGGTGTAGGTCCCAAATCTCGAGATGTAGCTGCCATCGAAGCTCACCTCATTGTAGAGCCCCCAGTTGGAGTGGGACTCGTCGAAGTCAAGTTCCAATTGCTCATGATCTTCCTCCGGGTTGATCGTGGTAAGGTTCTTCTTCGTAAAACTGGGTATCAGCTTCGCAGTTACTAAGCCATTCAAAAACTTTGGAGCATCGGGGCCACGCACTTTTAGGAACGATTTGGGGGTGGGACAGTATTGGAACGTAGCATGGTTAATAAATCTACGTGCTATAGTAACCGCTTTCATAATTTTTTTTTTTTTTTTCCCTCTTAACAACGGTGTAATTTTTTGTTCTTTGAACTCTTCGAGGGGCCTGGCATGTACGCTGCAGGAATGAACGAGACAAAATTGTCGAGTCCAGGGATTGTTCACTGCTGCGCAAGATGAGGCTATTGGCGGACGGTGAGGAACCGGGTCGAGACACTTACCTGAACACGGAGAACGGACACTCAAGATAAACAGACTTTAAGTCGCTCTGGCAGTGAGAGTGTACGCAGTCACCCCAGGCAGTTTCGAAGGAAAAAGAAGAACAAAAAAATGTTGTCAACCTTGACCAAAATTCTACATGGTGCATGAGCCATCCGATATTTTTTAATGCATGTATATAGAAAATCGAAGGCCATGGCGCAATACTCCTGGAGGCCGAGCGGGACCGAACGTCTGGTAAATATATGGTTCAATCCCGGCTGCCCTTGGCAAGCTCAGTTATTTTATTCATACTCACCGCTCGCAACCGAGACCCCCTACCCTGCAAGAGTTCGGGACCGGCTGTTCATTGCGCGCGGCAGTTATTTGCTCGAATATAAAAGTAGTACGTAATCTTTTAACAGGTCATTCTAGAGTGCCCCCTTCAGTTACCACCGGCAGCCAACTTCTCTGCCTTGGCGATGGCGTCCTCGATACCACCCACCATGTAGAAGGCGTTCTCGGGCAAAGCGTCGTGCTTACCTTCCAACACTTCCTTGAAAGACCTCACGGTGTCCTTCAATCTCACCAGGGTACCTTCGATACCGGTGAAGACCTGGGCGACGGCAAATGGCTGCGACAAGAATCTCTGGATCTTTCTCGCTCTCTCCACGGTCAACTTGTCCTTCTCGGACAACTCGTCCATACCCAAGATGGCAATGATATCTTGCAACGACTTGTAAGCCTGTAGGGTCATCTGCACGTTGCAGGCGACGTCGTAGTGCTCCTGACCGACGACCTGGGCATCCAACAGACGGGACTTGGAATCCAAGGGGTCCACCGCGGGGTAGATACCCAACTCCGAGATGCCTCTGGACAACACGGTGGTGGCGTCCAAATGGGCAAAAGTGGTGGCTGGGGCAGGGTCAGTCAAGTCATCGGCGGGCACGTAGACGGCCTGCACCGAGGTGACGGAACCCTTCTTGGTGGTGGCAATTCTCTCCTGTAGCGCACCCATATCAGTGGCCAACGTGGGCTGGTAACCGACGGCAGAGGGGATACGACCCAAAAGGGCAGACACCTCCGAACCGGCCTGGGTGAATCTGAAGATGTTGTCGATGAACAGCAACACGTCCTGACCCTCCTCGTCTCTGAAGTACTCGGCAACGGTCAGACCGGTCAGGGCAACTCTGGCTCTGGCTCCTGGGGGCTCGTTCATCTGGCCAAACACCAGAGCCACCTTGGACTCACCTTTCAAGTTGATGACACCGGTCTCGATCATCTCGTGGTACAGATCGTTACCCTCTCTGGTTCTCTCACCCACACCGGTGAACACCGAGAAACCACCGTGGGCCTTGGCAATGTTGTTGATCAGCTCCTGGATGAAAACCGTCTTACCGACACCGGCACCACCGAACAGACCGATCTTACCACCTCTGGCGTAAGGTGCCAAGAGATCCACCACTTTGATACCGGTCTCCAACACCTCCGAAGTCGTAGACTGCTCCACAAACGAAGGTGGGTCCGCATGGATTGGCTTTCTCATCTTCGAGTTGATGGGGCCAGCCTCGTCGATGGGGTCCCCCACAACGTTCATGATTCTACCCAACGTCTCCCTACCCACGGGCACCGAGATGGGTGCCCCAGTGTCCTTAACATTGTCACCACGGACAAGACCGCCGGTACCGTCCATGGCAATGGCTCTCACCACGTTTTCACCCAAGTGCTGTGCGACCTCGAGCACCAATTTACCCTGGGGTCTCTCGATCACTAGCGCATTCAAAATCTCGGGAAGATTGTCCTGTTCAAACTGAACGTCCACGACGGCACCAATCACTGCACTGACCTTGCCGTGGAGAGGGGCAGCAGAGGCCATGCCTCTCACGGCATTGAACGGAACGGCACGACGTGCAGCCTGCAGAGCTGCACGAGACGAAGCTGGAAACAATTTGGGCAAGACCATGTTTATCTGATCTCTAGTCTTTGAAACAGCTGGGGGGTGTGAAGGGAAAAGGGTAGAAAGAAGAAATTGAGTTGAAAGTGAACAATTATAAGTACTGCAATGTAGGAGGGAAAGAAAAAAAGTTATAGCCCATTGGATCCGTAAGCCGAACGAGACGCGCCAGTTGGTCAAACTTTGGTTTTTTCTCGCAGGGTGAAGAAGGGTATGCTGTGGTGTACTGACCATAGTCTGTGAGATCTGATTGGTCGACGCCCGCGCAGGGGAGGGTAACCCCGCCAGCGGCGGCACACCGAGACGCTTCGCCGCCGCCGCCGTCTTGCCGCCTCGAGACGCCGCTTCGAGGCGGCGAGACGGCGGGCTCTGGACGCTACTGTCGCGGGGCCGCCGAAGCGTCTCCGTGTGCCGCCGAAGCGTCTCCGTGTGCCGCCGAAGCGTCTCAGTGTGCCGCCGTCTCTTTTTGCATGTCCGGAATATCCAAAAAAAAAATATTCGAAAAACGAAATATCCAAAAAAAATATTGGCCAGTTCGCGGCCCCCAGCTTGCCGCTCTGGTCTGCCGCTCTTCTCGGCTGGACACATCTACAGCGTGATCACGTGCACAGCTTGCCACACACTCCGTCATTGGAGTATCTGGCCTGTAACGTACCATAAGATGCCATCGCCAATTGAGAACATATCTAATTCGCGTCGCTGGAAGGGACCTTTCTTTTGCTTGCCCCACTTTCTGGCAATTGTAGCTGCCCGACCGAATAGAGTTGCCCCCTGTTTCGGTGACAACCTGTTCAGACGACTCGGGGGCGTCCTTTGCTGCATCGCGGCGCTAACGAACCGCGGTTCGGTTACTTGTACGTGTCTTGCCTTGCAGCGGGAGCTGTTCAGCACTCCGCGGCTACTGTTCTTTTTGCAAAAAGAACCAATCCAGTGGCTACGATGGGAAGCCCACCCGCGCCAAAAAATGAAGCAGAACGTCCGATATACAAATGAAAACAGAGATTGTAGCCATGACCGTTGTTGGAGGGGGAAAGCGAAGATGTTGTGACACGACGATGCTGTTAATTTGCTCGCGAATCCTCGGGACAAAACAATGAACATATATTTGTATCGGACATATAAGTAAGTTATGCTCATCCCATCCTAGCACAACACCTTGAAAGGATATGGCGATATGAGCTTGTAAGCGCCCGTTTTTGTCCGGAGAATCCGGGGTAAATACCGGACATACCGAGCCCGTCCCCTGCAGACTAGTTACTACATATGATATACATACACTACGCATTCACCACGCTCAAAACGCACATACGCACACGCACACACGCACACGCATCAGCAACATAACATGACCCCCGATCCCTCGACGATTACCCCCGGCGGACCCCCCACAGATGAGAACTCGCCCCCAGCCAAGAAATACAAATTCATCGTCAAGGTCACCGCGCTCGAGCGAGTGGGCACCACCACAAACCAGAGGGAGAACCCCATAGTGGTCTTCGATTTGTCCACAGACGTGCCTTCATTCCGTAAGCAGCAGCACAGGGGTGTCAAGAAGACCACAGACGAATTCAAAGAACTGTTCCGCTATTTGGTGGCAGCTGTCCAGGAGACGTTTGTCCCTGCGTTACCGGCGCCCTGCTCGAGTTACGGACCCAACACGGAGGAAGACCAGGCCAAGACCATGCGCAATTACCAGGGGTGGCTGGAGCGGATCGCAGCAGATCCGCTGCTCCTCAAGAATGAAGAGGTGGCATTCTTTGTGCAAAGCGATTTCGGTACCTACTCGCCGATCAACAGCCCACCCATGCAGCCGGCAACAGGTCTCAAAAGAAAGACTTTGAAGCAGCTGGCACCGCCTTACGACGAAGTGGTCGAACTGGCCGAGTTCAGACCGCTAGTCAAGTCGGTGCACCGCGTGTCGCAGGACGTTCAGTCGAAACTGGCCAAAATGAGCAGGCAGCGGCGGATTCTCGCACAAGAGGAGATTGAGTTGGGACAAGGATTTATGGCGTTGCGCAGCGGCGACACAACAGGCCTGTACAAGCGGTTTGGCCGTGTGCTGGCGGCTGCCGGCGACGTGGACAGTGTCGTGTCCACGCTGGAGCTTGCCACGCTATCGGATCCGCTCGGGTGGCTAGCTAGGGACACCTACGTGGTCAAAGAGGCGCTCACAAATCGCCACCTGGTCATGAGAGAGCTGCTCCAGGCACAGCAGCTCTCCAGGGTCAAGCAGGAGCACGCGCGCAAATTGAGGGCCAAGCGCGATGCGAGCCCCTTGAAAGTAGACGAGGCGCTTAGATCGCTGAGGGCGGCTACGCAGTTCGAGCACGATCTCACCGCGAGGCAGCGCCAGATCACCAGCGGCATGCTGCTGCAGCGACAGCAGTGGCTCCAGTGGTACGAATCGTTCTTCACGGCCGCCGTTAAGGAGTTCACCCTCCGCAAGATCGAGTACGAACGTAAGAAACTGACCCTCCTGGAGAGGGTCCGCCACGACGTCCGCAGAGCTGACACCATGGGAGGACTTTCCAGGCTGGGACGTGAGTCCGATCCGCAGCCGTCGACCGCGACGTCGCCAAGAAACTCGCAGCGCACCGACGGTGACGACTGGACAGGCGACGACCGCGGTAGACGCTCCTCGCACTTTATCAATCAGGAATCTCTCACACATACGGACTTTGACCTGCCCCTGGTGGCAGACGAGGAGGTTCAAAGGCAAGACAATAACGGTGACCAGCGGGTGCGGGCAGACGACGAGGCCACGCCCGTCGGCGGTGCCCACAACGAGGACATCGACCGGGCTTCGCTGGATGCCCGCAATGCGGCTTCTCTGCTAGGACTGGCTACTTTCTAGCTCGGCGCTTATATTAGTTCGATTTACGCGTCGCATTCGCGACGTGACGCGTCGCGATGAGCTGGCCTGGCTTGGCTTATGCCAAAAGTTTGCGTCATGCGAAAACTCTGGCACGCGTTGTGCGCAATCCGTTCCACAGTTTTCGCACGACGCGGTGATTTACTAAAAGAAACGTTTTAATGAAAAAAAAAAAAAAATTGCAAAGTGTGTACGGGCATCCGAAGAAGCACCAAGGGCATCGCATAGGGATGAGGTTTGAACTAAAATTTTTTTTTCTCTTTTTCTTCCCTTTCATTTGAAATCTAATTGCAACTTTTCTTTCCAGTATATTTCACTTGTTAAGATTTTTTCTCTTTGTTCTTTTTCCTTTCAGTTTGGAATCTTGAAGACTCCAAGACCAGGTTCACCTCTTTGTGCGAAGGGCTAAATTTATTTCGACTCTCTGACGCTTCCAACCTAGAAATCTCACAAAGATGGTTGCTTTCACCGTTGACCAGATGCGTTCCTTGATGGACAAGGTTCCCAATGTGCGTAACATGTCCGTCATTGCCCACGTCGACCACGGTAAGTCGACTCTGACCGATTCTTTGGTTCAGAAAGCCGGTATCATTTCCGCTGCCAAGGCCGGTGAGGCACGTTTCATGGATACCAGAAAGGATGAGCAGGAGAGAGGTATCACCATCAAGTCGACCGCTATCTCTTTGTACGCTGAGATGACCGACGAGGACGTGAAGGACATCAAGCAGAAGACCGACGGTAACGCGTTCTTGATTAACTTGATCGATTCCCCAGGTCACGTTGACTTCTCCTCGGAGGTGACTGCTGCCCTTCGTGTTACTGACGGTGCACTTGTAGTTGTGGACACCGTTGAAGGTGTGTGTGTGCAGACCGAGACCGTGTTGAGACAGGCTCTCGGTGAGAGAATCAAGCCTGTTGTGATTATCAACAAGGTGGACAGAGCTCTTTTAGAGCTGCAGGTGACCAAGGAGGACTTGTACCAGTCGTTCTCCAGAACCGTGGAGTCCGTTAACGTGATTGTCTCCACTTACGCCGATGAGGTGCTAGGTGACGTGCAAGTGTACCCATCGAAAGGTACCGTTGCCTTCGGTTCCGGTCTACACGGCTGGGCTTTCACCGTGCGCCAGTTCGCCAACAGATACGCCAAAAAGTTCGGTGTGGACAAGATCAAGATGATGGAGAGACTATGGGGTGACTCTTACTTCAACCCTAAGACCAAGAAGTGGACCAACAAGGACACTGACGCCGATGGCAAGCCTCTAGAGAGAGCTTTCAACATGTTCGTGTTGGACCCTATCTTCAGACTTTTCTCTGCCATTATGAACTTCAAGAAGGAGGAGATCCCAGTCTTGCTACAGAAGTTGGAGATCAACCTAAAGGCTGACGAGAAGGAGTTGGAAGGTAAGGCTTTGCTAAAGGTTGTCATGAAGAAGTTCTTGCCAGCTGCTGACGCTCTTATGGAGATGATCGTTATGCATTTGCCATCTCCAGTCACCGCTCAGGCATACAGAGCCGAGCAGATGTACGAAGGTCCAAGCGACGACCAGTTCTGCCAGGCCATCAAGAAGTGTGACCCTACAGCCGACCTGATGTTGTACGTCTCCAAGATGATTCCAACTTCCGACAAGGGTAGATTCTACGCCTTCGGTAGAGTGTTCGCCGGTACCGTGAAGTCCGGTCAGAAGGTCAGAATCCAGGGTCCAAACTACGTCCCAGGTAAGAAGGATGACTTGTTCATCAAGGCCGTCCAAAGAATCGTCCTAATGATGGGTTCCAGAACTGAGCCCATCGACGATGCTCCAGCCGGTAACATTGTCGGTTTGGTCGGTATCGACCAGTTCTTGTTGAAGACCGGTACTCTAACCACCAACGAGGCTGCTCACAACATGAAAGTGATGAAGTTCTCCGTGTCTCCCGTGGTGCAAGTCGCCGTGGAGGTCAAGAACGCCAATGACTTGCCCAAGTTGGTCGAAGGTTTGAAGAGATTGTCCAAGTCCGACCCTTGCGTTTTGACTTATATGTCTGAATCCGGTGAACACATTGTCGCCGGTACCGGTGAATTGCACTTGGAGATCTGTCTACAAGATTTGGAGAACGACCATGCCGGTATCCCATTGAAGATCTCTCCACCTGTGGTTGCCTACAGAGAAACCGTGGAGGGTGAGTCCTCTCAGGTCGCCTTGTCCAAGTCTCCTAACAAGCACAACAGAATCTACCTAAAGGCCGAGCCAATCGACGAGGAGGTCTCCTTGGCCATCGAAAGTGGTAAGCTCAACCCAAGTGACGATTTCAAAGCCCGTGCCAGAGTCATGGCCGACGATTACGGCTGGGATGTGACTGACGCCAGAAAGATCTGGTGTTTTGGTCCTGACGGTAACGGTCCAAACCTGGTCGTTGACCAGACCAAGGCCGTGCAGTACTTGAACGAAATCAAGGACTCTGTCGTGGCTGCCTTCCAGTGGGCCTCCAAGGAGGGTCCAATCTTTGGTGAACCAATGAGATCCGTCAGAATCAACATCTTGGATGTGACTCTGCACGCTGATGCTATCCACAGAGGTGGTGGTCAAATCATCCCAACCATGAGAAGAGCCACCTATGCCGGTTTCTTGTTGGCTGAACCCAAGATCCAGGAGCCCGTCTTCTTGGTCGAAATTCAGTGTCCTGAACAGGCTGTCGGTGGTATCTACTCTGTCTTGAACAAGAAGAGAGGCCAAGTCATCTCTGAAGAACAGAGACCAGGTACCCCATTGTTCACCGTGAAGGCTCACTTGCCTGTCAACGAGTCCTTCGGTTTCACCGGTGAATTGAGACAGGCTACAGGTGGTCAAGCTTTCCCACAGATGGTCTTCGACCACTGGGCTACTCTAACCAGTGACCCATTGGACCCAAGCAGTAAGGCCGGTGAGATCGTCACAGCCGCTCGTAAGAGACACGGTATGAAGGTGGAAGTCCCAGGTTGGCAAGAGTACTACGACAAATTGTAAGGGCCGTTTGTCGTAAATCATATTGTGTTTTTTATCCTTAAAATTTTGACATATATTTTTCTTTTTTTTTATATCCGATCTAATGGTGAGAAACTTTTCTTTATGTTTAGTATGTAATTCTGAAATGACCTTTCCCTTTCAACAATTAGAACCTGGGGGAGGGGGTCCATCGAATGTATTTTCCTCAATGGCGCCGGTGAAATCGTGGATTGTAGCTCTTTTTGTTCGTCGTCTTTGTTCCTTCATTTTTCATTTTTAGTTATTATTTTTTGTTTGTCTTTTTGACGAGGCGAAGAATATTGAGATGATCTTTTAAGATACAATAGTTTATATACAGAGATGGTGACTTGCCAATGCCGTTAGGATGACATTTCCCGCCGATCTTAAAGAATTATATGCAGAATGGCTTCAGGAATTCATTTCTGGACTCAATTCCAAGCAAGAACAGCTCACTTTAACCTACGAAAAGGCCAGGCGAAACCTGCTGGAAATGCAAGATGTGATTTACTACCCCCGGGACCTCAAGAAAGTAAAAGGAATAGGTGACACTATCATGAGGCGGTTAGAGAAGAAGTTAAAAGATTACTGTGATGAAATAGGAGTGGATGTTCCGCAACCTGCCGCTGTGCCCGCTGCTCGTGGCACTAAAAGAGGCACCACTGCGCTTCGTTCACAATGTGCTGATGTTACTGGTGCGGTGGAGGGTCCTCCAGCTAAGAAACAGAGGAAATATATTCCAAGAAAAAGGTCTGGTGGTTACGGGATTCTGCTATCGCTATTAGAATCAAACGCGATATCCAAGGGAATTAGCAAGGATGATACCGTACGCTTGGCGCAGAAATACTGCGATCACAGCATGAATCCCAATTTTGCGACCAAAGAGTTCAGAGGTGCTTGGGCTTCCATCACAGCACTAAAGAAGCATAATCTAGTTTTGGAGGAGGGGAGGCCCAAACGGTACTCTTTGACTGAAGAAGGGGAGAATATGGCCAAGGTTTTGAAATCTGCAGATGATATTAAATTTCCCAACGACCGGGATGATGAGGAAGGTCAAAGGACTGATGCTATCAACAGATCCCAAGAGGATTCTGAGGTTACGGCTAATTTGAGTGAGCTGCTCCGGGCCGATGCCGCAGTGGGAGAGGACGAACAGGATATGTCGCTCTTGGACGTAACTTTCCAAGATTTGCAGAGTACCCCCAAGTCGAGAAGGACTGCTAGAAGGACTGCTGGTGGCTCTCCCAGAACGGAACCTTCTTCACCCACATTGAGCCTGTGTCGGAGTAAGTCATTACCATTAGGAGAAACACCCAGTAAAGCTTTGAAGAGAAGGTTCGACCACACAAGTTACGAATTATGGCCTAAGGGCAGTTACGAAATATTCCCCATCATAGATCACCGTGAAGTTAAATCTCAGGGCGACCGAGATTTTTTCTCAAAGGCATTCATAAGGAAGGGAATAAAATGCGAAACACGCCAGCTGGCGCTAGGTGATATCGTATGGATTGCCAAAAACAAACGAAGCGGAGCTGAGGCAGTTTTAAACACGATTATTGAGCGTAAGAGGCTGGATGATCTTGCCATCAGTATCAGAGACAACCGATTCATGGAACAAAAGAGCCGTTTGGAGAAATCAGGTTGTAGGAACAAGTACTATCTGATTGAGGAGACAATGCGGGATGTTGTGTCCGGCATGGCAGAGGCGCTCAAGACAGCGCTTTGGTTAATTTTGGTATATTACAGATTTTCCATGATACGCACCACAAACTCAGATGCTACGGTGGAAAAATTACAATCCCTTCACACTGTCTTAGAGGAAGAATATTCCAAAAAAGATTTGTTGATAATCAATCCCCATGCTTTGCAAAACCAAGACGATTACAGGTATGAATTAGAGAAATTCCGTTGTGAGTTCGAAAAGGGCAAAACCATTGAATGCTGTCACAATTTCCAATGTTTCCAAGAAATTTTGGGTAAAGGTGAGCTTTCTACTATTGGGGAACTAACCATACATATATTAATGTTCATCAAGGGTATCTCGATCGAAAAAGCCGTAGCCATACAATCGATCTTCCCCACTTTGAATCACATATTAACTGCATACAACGAGTGCGAATCCGCAGAGGAGGCTAAATTGCTCATGTTCCATAAGTTAGGTAACGCATGTGGCGTTAAAAAAATATCGAAGAGTCTGTCAGAAAAAATAGCAGATACGTTTAGCAAATTTTAAAAGATACCCCCAATTTCATTCTGTCATATTAATGGTAATTCCTATATACATAAGATACGTCAATACCATTTTCAAAAACCTTGCCCACTTCTTCCAGCGTAAGACCCTTGACCTCTGGATAATAATAGTATACAAAGATCCAATTGAACACCGTGAAGACGGCGAACATCACCATAGTGTTCGCCATTCCGAACTTTTTAGCAACGGATAAATACGAAACCGATACCACTGTATTAGTAAACCAGTTGGTGCAAGATATACAAGCTCCACCAAACGACCTTCTATTCAGTGGTAAAAATTCGACGCTGCACCAAGGAACGTTCCCCATGGCAGATGCATACCCACCGACGAATACGAGAAGAGATACCAGTATCAGTTTGGTGTTATCCTTGTCGAAACCAACGCTACTGAGCAGCAATCCAACAGTCATGATCCAGATCGTGTAAAGAAGCATACGCCTTCTCCCCAAAGTATCCACGAACCACAGTGCCACCAGTGTGAAAAGCAAATTCGTAGCCGCCACAGCCATAGCGGGCACCAACGGATCCTGCACGTTGAATTGCGCAAAAATGACTGCTGAATAGTACATGAACGCGTTGATACCACTGGCCTGTTGAAAAAACATGAGAACGCATCCGACAACAAGTGCCCTCTTCGCTCGAGGCTCCATTTTGTGACGATATTTGGTTTCAACAGGCGCTGCTTCATTGCCCAAAGGCACCCCTTCAGATTGTGTTAACCCAGTATATCTTGAGATGGACTGTGACCTCACCAGCAGCAGGCCTTCCTCATCTTGGTATTTTCGAAGCTTGTTAATTTCGAGTATCAACCATTTCAATTTTAAACTTACAAGCTGCAAAGGTGCAGTTGGGTAGATGACCTTTAGAGACTCGAGGGCACCCGCGAAGTCACCATGGGAAATGAGCCAGCGAGGTGATTCCGGTATGAAATCTAGCAAGAGCAGAAACGTCACTGCAGGAACAGCTGCTAGCCCAAACAGGTACCTCCAAGCATGTGTAACATCCTGCAAGAGCATCGAAGCCACAAAGGAAATCAGCTGTCCGCCCGTGATGGCCACGCAGTTTAACGCCAACACAGTTCCTCGAGTGTTAGCTGGAGAAATCTCACTCAGGTAAACGGGGACGCATTGAGCCGCTACACCGACGGCAACGCCCACAAGAAGTCTACCAGCCACGAGCATAGTTAACGAGGTCGACAATGCCATCCACAGTGCTGCCACTACAAACACAGTGCTGCATAGGGCCAAAGTGAACCTCCTACCGTACTTGTCAGCGACAGAAAACGCCAACACAGACCCAAAGAACGACCCAAGACAGGTGACAGAGGTTATGAGTTCTCTGTCGAAGTCAGTGACCACAGACATAGATAGATCCGCAGGATTCAGCATCAACAACACACCAGATATAACCCCAGTGTCATAGCCAAACAAAAGACCACCCACGGTGGCACCAGCAAAAATCACAGCGTTTCGGAGTGTTAGGGGATACGGCAGCTGTTCAATGTCGCTAGCTGTGGTCGACGTAACTTGCGAGAAGGTTGAATACAGATCAGAATAAACATCTTCAACGGCATCACAGCGGCTTTGCCTCGTGCGAGGAGGATCAGAATCCATTGAGTAACTCTCTCTTCTGTTCTTTAACTTTTGTTCTTTCCACAGGTGGTTTGGCATTTCGGGCTCGAATTTGGGCCCCAAGAACCTTCCCTACACTGAAAAATGCGATTAACGGGGCAAATTTCGCCCTCAACGACTCGTTCGAGCACCGAAAACATCATTTCTCACCCACCTGAGCCGATTGGCATCACTTTCAGCCGCTCAAACTGCTAATTACCGCTCAACATGGCACTATTCTTTGCTTATGTCTGCAACAATTCCACGTGATAGCCTTTTCGCCCCCGAAAAGGGGCAAAGCACAACTAGCGAACTACAAAGTAACTATTGATCGATATACTGATTTGCACAGCGTAAGTCACTTCAAGCCGTTTGTATAGGTCCAAACCATGAGTTTCAAAGGATTTACCAAGGCGGTGGCAAGGGCGCCTCAGAATTTCCGCCAAAAGCTTCATATGGGGGAAGTTTTGGAGGATCCTGTGTACGAGGATGCGGAACGTCGTTTCAAGGAACTAGAAGTTGAAGTGCAGAAGCTGAGTGAAGAGTCGAAACGTTATTCGCAGGCGGTGAACGGCATGCTGACACATCAGATCGGTTTTGCGCAGTCGATGGAGGAGATCTTCAAACCGATTAGTGGGCAGATGAGCGATCCCAACGCTGCAATTCCTGAGGACAACCCACAGGGAATCGAAGCGAGTGAGCAGTATAGAGCACTTCTAGCTGAGTTGCAGGAAACTTTGAAGCCCGACCTGGGGCTCGTGGAGGAAAAAGTGGTGGCGCCTTGCCAGGAGATGCTAAAGACCATTGGCTACATCCGCAAGATGTCGACTAAGCGCCAGCACAAGAAACTTGACTTGGACAGACGCAACAATAATTACAAGAAGTACGAGACGAAGCCGAACCCTACTCCAAAGGACGAGGAAAAGATGTTCAAGGCTCAAGCGGAATTGGAGGTCGCGCAGCACGAGTACGACTACTACAACAACATGTTGAAGGACCAGCTACCCGTTCTGTTCAGCCTAGAGGCTCAGTTTGTGCAACCACTGTTTGTTTCGTTTTACTTCATGCAGCTCAACATCTTCTACATGCTGTACACGCGGATGGAGGAAATGAAGATTCCATATTTTGACTTGAGCACCGATATTGTCGAGGCCTACAACTACAAGAGGGGGAACATTGAAGAACAGTGTGACTCGCTTACGATAACTCGGTTTAAGCTGGGCTACTCGAAGGCTAAGTTGGAGATGACGAAGAAGAGATACGGCGCAGGGCAGACGGATTCCGCCCCTGGTTCCCCACAGGCCTTTTCACCAACTCCGGAAGCACAATCTCCTTATCCGCAATCACCCTATGGCCAGCCAGCGTACGGTCAACCGGGGTATGTTCAACCGGGAGTTCCTCAACCGGGAGTTCCTCAGCCTGGGGTTGCTCAACCAGGGTATGCTCAACCAGGGTATGCTCAACCGGGAGTTGCTCAGCCAGGGTATGCTCAGCCAGGGTATGCCCAGCCAGGGTATGCTCAGCCAGCAGCAGCGGTTCCAGCAGTAGCAGCAGCAGTTCCAGCAGTAGCAGCAGCGGTTCCAGCAGCAGCAGCAGCAGCTTCACCAGCGGCTGCTCGGCCAGCGTACGGCCAAACTTCATACGAACAGGCCCCTCCAGCGTACAGCGCAATGAGCACTCCGACCACCCCGGCTACGCCAGTCGCGCATCCACAAGTCGAAACCGTCACTGCACTATACGACTACCAGGCTCAGGCGGCGGGCGATCTGTCCTTCCCTGCAAACGCAGTCATCGAAATCGTCCAGCGCACTCCAGATGCCAACGAGTGGTGGACCGGCCGTTACAACGGCCAGCAGGGCGTGTTTCCCGGAAACTACGTCCAAATAAACAAATCCTAGTACCACTCTACTGTAGCCTTGTGTACCCATTGTATACATACTGATTGTCTCGAGAACCTTGCCCCAGCCGAGATATACCTTGCCTATGCGGTGGCATATTTAACGACACGCGGGGGGGACTTCTTCAGGACTGGTTCATCACACTAAGACCTGAGGAAGCCTCAACCGGCGCTATTTCTCTAGTTCGTCTGCCAGAAACCTCGAAGAAACTCATTAATACCGTTTCGGATTCAATTTTCAACACGCCAAACTTTGAAAAATTTCAACTTCAACGCAGTAAAACGCAGTAAAGGAGTAAAACATCCATAGTAAAGAGTCCAGAATCATTCTTTGGCCAGCAAAATTACCAATTACTCAGCCCAATCCAACAGGTCCCCTCGAGAACAACATTGAGGAAACACTTTTTGAAGCAATATCGGAACTTCGGACTAGGACCCTTCTTTGGTAACACCGAGTGGTAACAAAAGTGGTCAGTTAAACGTTTTGAAAACCTGATCCCTCACGGGGACACGATACTACTATCTAAATTCCTTCAAAGATGACTAGTAGCAGTGCTGCGAACCGAGTATTACCCCCCACACCACCGCCACCGGTGGCATCTATTCCTTTGCGAAGACCTTCATTCAGAAGCAGCAGCAATGGCAGCAGCACATCATTATTACCTGGAGTTTCAGGAGAGTCCCAGGAATTTCCGCAGATGCCCGCGCAGGTGCGTACGGCTCTGCCCGGTCCGGTGAGACCCTCGATGTCCTCCAAGGCTCATTCTTACACGTCTGTTTCCAAAACACCGCCTCTAGAGGTAGGCAACAGCACCAGCAGTCAGCCTACTAGGGATCTCAAGAGCTACAGGGACTCGTTTCTCGCAAGCAGGAACCATTTTACTGGCAAGGTGTTTGGCGTCTCGTTGTCAGAGTCGCTGTCCATTGCCAGTGCTGAGGTCATTGTCCAGAGTGAACTGGTAAGCTTTGGCAGGATTCCTATCGTTGTTGCTAAATGTGGGGCCTATTTGAAAGCCAACGGCCTTGAGGCTCCTGGCATCTTCCGTATAGCGGGCAACGGAAAACGCGTCAAAGAGCTGCAGAGCATATTTTCTAACCCACCAGACTACGGGTCCAAGTTTTCCCATTGGGAGGGCTACACGGTTCACGATGTGGCATCACTGCTACGAAGGTTTCTCAACAACCTGGAAGAGCCGCTAATTCCGTTGGATCTCTACGAGAATTTTAGAACGCCTCTCAGAAACAGGCCCCGAATTCTCAGATACATGGCTAATAGGGCTGCAGTGAGGCCCACTCCGCAACAGCAGAGGCCAGAATCTAACGGTGGTGATAGCGGTGGTGCTGGTGGTGTTGTCGGTGTTCCTGGACTTGCTGGCGGTGATCCTAGTGTTGATGCTGATGGTGTTGCTGGTGTTGCTGGCGGTGCTGGCGGTGCTGGTGGTATGGGCGATACCAATGGTACTGGTCCCAAGCCCTTGGCTCAAACGAATAAAACCACTAGCAATGGCACCGAAGACGATAGGGAAAACGATGGTGATGGGGAGCAAGAAGAGACAAAATCTGCGGAAGCAGAAGAGAGAAGGAGGAAGAAACTACGCCACAAAAGGAGGCTTACTCGCGATGTGAGATCTGCTGTCAAAGAATACGAATGTCTGTTTTCAAACATCTCTAATGACGCCAAGCAACTTACCATCTATCTGCTAGACTTGCTGAGCCTTTTTTCAAGATATTCGCAGTTCAATCTGATGACCGCTAGAAACCTGGCCGCGATCTTTCAACCGTCAATCTTATCTCATCCCCAACACGACATGGACCCAAAGGAGTACGAGCTGTCAAGGTTCGTCACCGAGTTTCTCATCGAATACTCCTACGACTTGCTGCCGCATTTGCTCAAGATGGCTAAGGAGGAACAGAGGCAGAAACAAAACATCAGTTTAGTAATACCCAAACCACATAAGCTAGTGGTGACCGACGAGGACAACAAAAGCATCATACAACAAATCACCCCAACCACCGCACCTACGACAAGCAGTCCAAATAGCGATGATACCGGTAGCGCTGCCAGAGATTCCCCCGGTTTCTCCTTCAATAGTACCCACCCAATTACAGGCAGGACCGCTTCACCGACGAGCCCGCATCTAAGAAATTCACTCCATCTGCCGAAAAAACCAAGACCACACTCCAAATCCATTGGGTCTGCACCGGTGCCGCCAGATGTCATCTCTAGCAACAGGAGACGGTCTCGATTATTCCCCTTCTGGCATAAGCCAGGAATCCTCAGCGATAGCGGCGACTTAACGACGACGGAGGAAGAAGGCGAAGAAGGGTATTTCGAAGAGGAGAACAGAGATGGGTTTGTACAATCACCGGTAAGCATGAATTCTAACTCCATTTCGAGACAAAATCTCTTGTCGATACCGAAGATCAATCGAAGCTTCAGTGGCAACAGCACCAATTCTTCATTCAATAAGCGGCCAATGTCGATGATCTTTCAAGACGGTAGAAACAATTCGATTGATGAACTGGCCGAAGTAGATGCTTCACCACAAGCTGCCATGGTCAGCAGCCTAAGAAACGTTTCGGCGGGTAGTAGTGGCAACGCTGAACACAATATCTTTCTGCAGCAGGCTAAAGCAGGGTCTCGAGAGAGCATGGAAGACGTCAGTGACGACCGAAATTCTAGCATGCGTAATAAAAGAGTCTCATGGTTCCAGAAATTAACAAGCCGTTCTAGATCTGGCACCATATCTTAATCCCAGAGCTGCAATCGTTCAAAGTTTTAGTTCGTTTTAGCTGAGTATTAGCTACGCTACACGCCTTTTTTTTTACCAATTTTTTATTTAACAATGTCTTAATAGTATTTCTTCTTTTTTCTTTGTCTTGCATGGTTTATTTACTTTCCAACGTTTGATAGATTATGACTGACAATAAAATTAGGTTTGCTTTGTTAAATATGGTGTTTTACTCTATCTCGATGACATCGCCGCCGTCACTTGAAGAGTGCGAAAGTTTGATTCGCTTCTCGTCGCGATCATCATCGCCATCAGGAGATCTTGAATGCTTCCTAGTAACTTTCTCGTCATCTAATATTACAATTTCACCTGCATGCTGATTCTTGGTCTCAGTCTCTGGTGAAATGTCGGGTGTTTCCTCCTCTTGTTCTGCCGATTTCACGAGGGGAACCTCCAAATCAGGCAATTGAACCCTTTCGTTACCATCAGGAATCATATTCAGATAGAGCTCCATTGGCTTGCGGTACATCTCTTCATCATTGCCCTCTTCATCCGAAAAAAGCACCACTGACCCATCATGCAGCTTTAGTTGAGATAGTGTACTGCTAACCAAATCTTCAAAATCGTAATCTGCCAACAAACGCTGTTCACTCGTATCCAAGAGTGAAACCTCACTCGGGTAACCGTATTTCTTGCGGAGTATGTCAATTAGTTGGGCCAAAGTCAATTCATTTAAACCTTGGCGTGTAATATGTATCACGCCCCGCGCAACTTTTGCGCATACTGCACAGTTACAGTTAGGCGGAGCAAGTTTTGGATTTGATAAATAACGGTCCGTGGATAGATTGCTGGCCTTTGCTGTGAAAGCCATGTTTAGATCGGTGGCCGTACTAGTAGGCGCATAGGGTAACAAATTCAGTACTCTTAACGCTGTCAAAGTTGATAGTCCAGCAACGATGGCATTGGTAGTAGCAATGGCGGGAATGATGTTTCCGGCGATTTGTTTGATATCAAAAACAGTCTTGATGGGGATACCAAAAACATGAGATCTTATATTGGCCGCAGTAGCAACAAACAGCAGTGTATCGGGGTCATCCTTGTCAAATTCAATATTATAATTTTCCTTTACTATCCTATCCATCAATTTCTGGGTCACTGACACGAATTGATTCACCTGCTCTTGAATGGTCCATGCCACATTTAAATCAGGAGGACGATGGCCCCCATCAGTTGCATTTTCAACTATTTTGTCATTTAGAGGAGTGGGCTTGGCCCTTGTTTTCCACAGATTATCCAGTTGTAACAATTTTTCAATATCCTTGACGAATAGTTTATTTAGGATGTCAGAAACGTGGGGTTTATCTTGACGATGCACAATTTGTTGTAAACCGTGTAATTCGTTAGTTTCTTGTTTAATCCGTTCAATCTCCTGTTTGTTGTCCGTGCCCCAATCATCGTTATCAGCGGAAGGAGCAGACTGATCGGATGAGAATAGCTGATTGAAAAGGAAATTCTTGGCCCACACAATGCAGTGAATTGGTTGTGAAGGCGTTGACCTGATGGTACACACGGGGAAAGTCTTGGGGGTTTCCTTCTTCGTACAGTCAAAACACTCAGTATCTCCTGGGATTATCGGCTGGATGTAGCCGTCAAATCCCGACGTACCAGACTCTACAAGCGGTTTCTTCAAAAATTGTGAGATCTTATTGACGTAACGTCTGGCAGCCAAGTTGTCAAGCCCATTGAGCATAATGTCAAACTGCTCAAACCAATGAAGTGGGAATTGTGTTGTGTCCATTACATTACCTTGGTAGGGAACTAATTTTGAATTGCTAAAGTGCTGCACGGCTTTCACTGCTGTCGTCGACTTGGGTTGCTTAAGATCACGCTGCCTAAATAGAAACTGGCGGTTCAAGTTTGATAAGTCAATGGTATCGAGGTCTACGATGTGAATTTCACCAAACCCCATCAGTATGCAGTCTTTGAGCAATTCAGATCCAATGCCACCAGCGCCAACAATGAGGCATTTGAAAGTGCGGAGTCTCTGGTAGTTTTTGGCGCCGATTATACGTATAATGGAGGAGTCCCTACCCTTGTCAATGCAATTTGATTCTTCCATGCTTTGTTAAATACTGTTTGTTAAGGGCGTATTATAGAACGCTTGTCTGCGGTGGACATGTATTCTCCTCATCGAGAAGAAAATGTATCACGTGAACAAGATGTGGCATACAATGCCAATTTTAACTAACTGAGTATAATCTTCGAGTGACCTTTTTTAGACAGTATTATGCTGAAAGTAATCGGGGAAGCAATATGTCCCTCCGGTACGTGCCAAATTCCAGAATCCTTTCGCTTAATTGTAGATGGGTATCCGGGAACGTTACCTGTGGAATTTCATGAATCCATGTACAATTTCTGACAAAATGGATGCTTTGAAAACATCAGCTACTTCACTGCATTATTTTGGGGGAACATGAAATTGAAAAAGCATGCCACTGAGATAATAAAGCAAACAGAAAAAATTTTAAACCTTATAAAGTAACTTCGGAACGCGTTGGATTTTCTGACACCAGTGGTGACTTTGACACTAAGTTCCCAATAATTGCATAAGTCAGAGCAAATAATCTACTACTTTGTAGAATTTTCATAGTGTCTTGAGCTTCCAAATAATTATATTGTGCTATTATAGGCATATTTTAATCATAAGTTTACTAGCAAGTTTTTTCCGTGCTCTGTCGCCAGATATGCTCTCCGTCATTATCACGGCAGACTCTGAGACAAAGATATAAAAGTGAAATTAATGAGTAGTACATTTTGCCATCTTTCATGTAACCCTTTATTTCAATGGTTACTATGATCAATAGCACTCTGGCGGTTCAAATTTTATTTTTAATATCACTTGTAAATCCAATTATTTGTCACGTGTGACGACGTGTCAGACGTTATTTCGAGTTAAGGAGCGCTTGCAAGACAAAAATCAAAGGAAAAATGACTATTATTTGAAGAAGGTACCTGCACCAGATACGAAGTATAATGAGCGCTGTTCCATGGCATGTTGTTATTTTACCAGGACGTCCTTTACACGGTAATCATCAACCACGTCGGAGGGTACAAGCGGTGCAAAGGTGCGGCCATATCTCTGCGGCTCCAAAGGTCGGATCACGTGTGATAAGACTGCGCCTATGAAGCGGCTGAAACTGTTAACCGTCGCCAAGCTAGAAAGGCCATGCGAGGTCCGTTAGTATCCGTTTCCTTTATCCAAAAAGTTGTAGTATTTAGGTTGAACGTTTTGCATGAAAGCAACCGGTAACTAGCAGATGCCTCGCATTCGAAAATCCTCATAGTCGGTGTTGTAGGAAAGCAGACATGGCAGCTCAGGAGAGCATGGTATCCTTTGATAGCGTGGAGCTAGGTGAACTGGCTAGTAACAAGGGTATCGACGACCTTACCGATCTGTATCCCATCGTGGGAGGCCAAAATGTGATAATACGAGCTGACACTAAAGATTCTGCCCCTTACTCGCGGTTCAAACCCAGGGATAAATTTATGTTGGTTGTCCAGTGCGCTGCCGCGGGGTTCTTCTCAACCATCGCTTCCTCCATTTATTATCCCGTGCTTAGTGTGATCGAAGAAGAGTTTCATGTCAATGAGGAGAAGGTGAACCTGACCGTGGTGGCCTATTTTATCTTCCAAGGTGTGGCACCCACGGTTATGGGGAATTTGGCCGATTCCCTGGGTAGGAGACCTGTCATTTTGATATCTGTCTCTGTGTATTTTGCAGCATGTGTCGGAATTGCCTGTTGCAACAGCTATGCTCAACTGTTTGGACTTAGATGCTTGCAGGCAGCTGGCATAGCACCGGTGGTGGCCGTTAGCAGTGGCGTTATGGGGGACGTAACTACAAGGGCAGAAAGAGGTGGATATGTCGGTTACGTCGCTGGTTTCCAGATGATAGGAACTGCATTTGGTGCACTTATTGGTGCCGGTGTTTCGTCGCGTTGGGGCTGGAGAAGTGTGTTTTGGTTTCTGGTAATTGGTTCTGGTGCAATTATTGCAGTGGCGCTGGTCTTCCTGCCAGAGACCAAGAGAACTATTGTGGGAAATGGATCAATTGCACCCAAGGCATTCATTAACAAGTCTCCTATTATAGCACTGCCCAACGTAAGAAGAGGGTTACATCTGGACAATCCAGATTTAGAGACTTTGGAGCCAACTCGAAAGATGAGCATTTTGGCACCTTACAAGATTTTACTGACGCCTGAAATCGATATGCTGTTATTTGTAGCAGGGATGCAGTTCGCCACCTGGACCACACATCAGACGGCATTGTCCATTATCCTGAGTAAGAAATATCATCTATCAGTGGCTAAGATAGGTCTGTGCTTTTTGCCAGCAGGGATTGCCACGCTGATCGGCGTTGTCTTTACGGGCAGATTTCTCAATTGGAACTATAGGCGCCATCGGACACGCCATGACAAATGGCTCAAGGAGCAGGAAGCTATATTGATGAAGGAGTACAACAACGACTCTGGGAAGATCAAAGAGATCTTTCGAACAAATTCCTTTTATAGCTTCAACATCTTCCGTGCTAGATTGCAACTAGCCTTTTTTACTCTTATTATGAGCAGCGGTGGGTTTACCGCATTTGGATGGTGTATTCAGGTCAAGGCTCCATTGGCGGCTGTCCTGGTGACAAGTGCGTTCGCGTGCCTTTTTTCCAATGGGATTTTGGCGATGTCATCAACGTTGATTGTGGACTTGTTCCCTTCCAAGGCTTCTACAGCATCTGCGCTTGTTAACCTGTTTCGATGCTCGCTCGCAGTGGTATGTATTGGGTCGTTGGACAAGATGGCCGCTCGAATGAACTATGGAGGCGTCTTCACATTTTTGTCGGCCTTGACGGCTGGTTCTTCCATTCTACTTTTAATACCAGTAAGCAGAGGCAAGGCAATTTCCCATAGGCGTAGAGAGGATGAGGGGAGGTTGCTAGAAGATATCGGCGATGCTAAAAGTTGATGCCGCAGCATCGTCTTAGCTGTGGTAAGTAATGAGAGAGGAAATCTATTCGAAATCGGTCCAGGTATAACTTCTATAATAAGAGTACCTTTATCATAAGACAAGAGACGGTAGGAAACCGACATATAATTATATCCTATCTTATCCAAATCTGTTTCTAATAGAAGCATTTTTCGGAGACCATGCATGATACATACGTAAATATATATTAGTAATTGATACACCCTTCATGTACCTTCACAAAATGTTACTCACGCTGGATTTTGGCTATTAGTACCATATACTACTACTTCAAGGATTTGCCCTAGGTATACCTCCAAGTGCTGAGAGAAAAGTTACAAAAAAATTAACATTGCGCAAACCCGGAATCGAACCGGGGGCTCATCGATGGCAACGATGAATTTTACCACTAAACCACTTGCGCTGCTAAACACTGAAAACTATCAACAATGTTGTTTACCCACCAATCTTTCCTACTGGCTCGTGAATCTGCGCCGCTGTCGGCTCCGCATGCCCCTCCCTCGGCTCCGGGATTTCGCCTCGGCTCCGAAGAGCGGCTTCAACACTTTGGAAACTACTACCAAGAAAAAAGGACCTCAAGCCCCTGGACCCCGAAACCACGAACCAATAACCAACGACTGGCCAACTCCCGACCACCGGACCAACCAACCAACCAGACCAATCCTCCTTCGTAACAGTATCCTTCCAACTAACCCATCTGTAACTATTTCACTCTGTTTTCTATCATTGATTATTATATATATTCTTGGTATTGATACTTTTAATTCATTTGATTGGATCTAACAAGAGAAGGATTGGATTTCCATTTCGCATATCAGTTAGCAAATTTTTTTACTCTTTTTAATTCCCTTCGAATTTTTCTATTTGAGAAAAAAAAAACTCCTATCCTGAACCCAAAGTTGGTGTATTGAGCTTCACTTTCCAGCCTTCACTTACCGCTAATTCAGTTTTCAAGCCAATGTTTAAGTCTCAGATCTGTAGACGTACCGTTTCCAGAATGCTAGCTTCCAAGCAGCCATCAATCGGCAGATATACCGGCAAACCAGACCCAAAGACAGGTAAGTACAAGGTTTCGTTCATCGAAGGTGATGGTGTGGGTCCCGAAATCTCCAAATCTGTCAAGGAGATCTTTGCTGCTGCCAATGTGCCTGTGGAGTTTGAGACCTGCGTAGTGAAGCCACTTTTGGTCAACGGTGTAACAGCCATCTCGGAAGAGGCTCAGAAGTCGATCAACACCAATTTGGTTGCCCTTAAGGGTCCGCTAGCTACCCCCGTGGGTAAGGGCCACAGGTCGATGAACTTGACTCTGAGAAAGACTTTTGGTCTGTTTGCCAACTTGCGTCCAGCCAAGTCGATCGAAGGATTCAAGACCATCTACGGAGACGTGGATCTTATTTTGATTAGAGAGAACACCGAAGGCGAGTACGCTGGTATTGAACACCTGATCGTGCCCGGTGTGGTTCAATCGATCAAGCTGATCACCAGGGAGGCCTCTGAGAGAGTCATCAGGTACGCATACGAGTATGCCAGAGTGATTGGTAGACCCAGACTGGTGGTGGTGCACAAGTCTACCATCCAGAGATTGGCTGACGGTCTGTTCGTGGACGTGGCCAAGGAGATGGCCCATGAGTTCCCAGATGTGAAATTGGAGACCGAGCTGATCGACAACACCGTGTTGAACGTGGTCAGGGACCCATCGAGCTACACCGACGCCGTGTCCGTGTGCCCCAACTTGTACGGTGACATCTTGTCTGACTTGAACTCTGGATTGAGTGCTGGGTCGTTGGGTTTGACCCCCTCCGGTAACATTGGTCACAAGGTTTCCATCTTTGAAGCCGTGCACGGTTCCGCCCCTGACATTGCTGGCCAGAACAAGGCCAACCCAACTGCCCTGCTGCTATCTTCCGTCATGATGTTGAACCACATGGGTTTGAACAAGCACGCTGACCAGATCGAGAAGGCTGTCTTGACCACTATTGCCGCTGGCCCTGAGTCTAGAACTGGTGACTTGAGGGGTTCCGCTTCCACCTCCACTTTCACCGAGGCTGTCATCAAGAGATTGTAAGTGTGTGGAAAACTGTTTAGATGATTTAACTTATACATTCGTATGTACATAAAAGATTCGAGCTACGACGATCTGCCGGTGCTTTGTGTTGCCACCACTTGATAATCCACCACATCTGGATTTTGTGCCATTCTTTTCCAAGTCGTCACCTCCCCCATGTCGTCATCCACTTTGAAAAGCCTTACTGTAACGGCCACTCCTTCCATCCTCTCGGCACCTATCCCGCTGGTCCCAGCGAAGCATAACCACATGTCGTCGCCCCCCGGCTTCAGGCAGCAGTCGTTATTATGTTCATGCCCACAACTCACCGCCTGCACACCTCTTGCCTTCAACTCTTGATAGAGGCCACTCTGCTTTTCGAGCTCCTGCTCATCGGCAACCCTCTCCCTGTAACTGCCTACCAGTGCGAAAACGCCCTGAGGCCTGTACTCGGGCAGAGGAGAGTGCATGAAGGCAAGCGAATAATCCACCGGCCCCTCCTCGGTACGTAGCCACTCTTTACCACCCCAATGCAGGGACAGACGAGCCCCATGGCGAAGGCGAATTTCCAATGCATGCGGCGCTATCGCGTTGACACATAGCGGCAGCTCCCGAACAAATGCAAACACTTGAGCTGCTGTGCACTGTGCAGAAAAGTCAGAATTCCCCTGCAAAACAACAAAGGGCTTCTCCGCGACGATTAAAGGTTCGACCAACTTCATGATGCACAGCTCGCAGTCTACGCTGTTCCATCCGTCTAAAAGATCCCCCGTAATTACGACAAAATCTGGATCTTCGAGCGAAACGACCGATGCAATGAAGGCCCTCGTTTGGAACTCGGCACGTACCGTGCTGGGATCTACGGTGCCCCGCAGGTGTGTGTCGCTAATCTGCAGCACCTTGAAGGAGTCCCCCACCTCCGGGGTCACTGATTTCTCTGGACCCTGCAGTTTGCGTGTAATGGAAAGTGGCAGCTGGCCCGGTCTCGCCAGCTCGTGTAAAACCTCTTTCCAATTCTGTCTAGCTTCCACGAACCCGGCCCCGACGTATAATTGAATGTTTGTCACGGGCGGAGCCCCGCCCCTGTGTCGGCACCAGACGCCGTCACCCCTATGCAGCCACTCTTCGCCACCTTCAAGACGACCACCGTGGCCATGGAACGCAGACGAGTCACTGCGCATCACCATCGTATGCATATCTTGCAAGACCTGCAGAGGAACTACTCGAGGATCCCCAGAGAAAGCGATCTCGGAGACGGGCGCGGCGCGAGCTCTGTGGACGTACAGAAAAGTTCTCGAAAACCAACTGTCCTGCAGAGAAATCATCTCTTGAGCCTGGAGATCCTTGTGAACCCTGAGCCACAACTGGCCACCGAGACGGATCGATTGGCACTGTCTGTACCAACGATAGCACTTGAGATACTTCAAGTCGTCGATGAGCCCACCGGTGTACTCCCGCACTTCGCCCTGCCACGTATTTACCAGATGGCCCCATTGCAAGTACAGAACGAACACCAGTAGCACACACACACCTCTACGGTTCATGTTAGATAGTCTCTATTTAGCTCCTCTTGGTCCATTCGTAGAAAACTCGAGATGCCACTATTCGATTCGAGGCTCTTGAGTACGACAGGTTCTTCAGGGATGTGCGACTGTTTGACATACAACAGCATGAGTGGTGTCTTGGATGGAAATGTGGTGTAGTGGCGAATTGTCGTTTGCACTTCGTCTGGGGCGCAATCCGAGAGCCTTACGAGGTTTGGATCTGCACGGACGGATTTCCAGTGTCCGGAGCGGGAACGCAGGAAGTAGTACCCCGGGTAGAGCACCGCTAGCACCAGCAGATATGGCTCGTCGATGAGTTCTCTCTGTTTGGCTTCGTTGATCAGATAGGTAGGGTGCGAGAGGTTCCACTCTCCGTGCAGCTTTTGCGAGAGATCCTTGTATTCATTCTTGCGCTGCGTCTTGTGCTCGGCGATGGAGTTTTTCAACGCCATAAGCTGATCAACAACTTTCTCGGATTCTCCATCACGCTGCAAGTAATCCAGGGAACTGTTGAGGAACTTGAAAATGTCCTTCCCCTGGTAGCTCTTCAAGCTGTTCATCTCTGCGAGTACCTCTCTTGACCTTTCCTGGGCAGCCCTGCGCTGCTGTTGCAGCGGGCGCACCAGGGCGTCCTTGACTCGCTTGGTATATAGCTGAGGGTAGAATTCCAACGGTATGTCTACTCCCCTACCCGATGAGACCTCTGTGTCTTCGTCCATCTCATCAAACACAATGGTGAGAACGGGGGCCACTTCCAAGAGCGAGTTCCCGTTCTCCTCGCCTTCGTCCAATTCCGGGTACAGCAGCGCGTTAAACATAGTGTAGAGACTCGATTCGTACTCCTCGGGCATGAACTGCAGCACTGAGAGTAGTGACTTGCCCTCTGAGGACAGTGCTGAGGAAACAAACAGCGACCGCACTTGGTCGTCGTCAAAACACCCGCATCTCTCCATGGCATGGATCAGTGATCTGATGAAGCTGGGCAGCACCTCGTGCAAATGCTCCGCTTCGCCGAGCTTCCTCCGCAACGAGGCGTCCAGCACAGCGGCAATCGCTCTTGCCGAGATGCAGCAACGGTCAGAGAGGGGCGCATTGACCACACTGCTCAGGCGCTGCAGCTGTTCTATGAGAGAAGTGGTGGTACTACACACACCTTGGGCCCATTTCGGGTCGTATTCCAGGTCCCCCAGCTCGGGTTTCGCCAGCAACTGGGGCAAGTACTGGCACATGGACAGCGAAAATAGGGCAAAATAGTTCTCAAACAAAGAATGAGGCAGTGGGGTGACCACGGTGGGGTCTGTGACAAGCTCCTTGCGAGGCGACTCGCAGACGATGCCGCCGCTAATACCGCCGCTGGCACCGCCGCTGGCGCATGAGAAATCCGGTGAGTGCCGTGGTGGGAAAGGAGGTGACAAATCCTGTTCACTGGAAGAGCTGTCGGTGTCATCACCATCTTCAGGTGGTTGGCCCATGACCCCAGCGAGTGATCCTGGTGCAAAACCGGGCAGGGGGGCGCTGTGTACCGGGTCGACGGGCTGCGTGCTTGGGACCTCGCCGCCGAATATGTAGTTGACGGCAGCCTCCAAATCGCCATTGGTTTGTTCAAGTGCCCTCTGCGCCACTTCAGGCGTGATTCCCATCTCCACGAGGGAACTCTGTGGGTTCATAGTTGCCTCTTTTCCTTATTCTGGCTCCAGTCTGTTGAAGGGTCTTCTGGTTTGGCCTTTGAGATGTCCTTACAGTTTAAAGGCTTCGAGGCGTAAGCCCATACACCGCAAGTAAATAGACGTACATAGTAGACTAGACAAGTGTGAGAAGCGTAAGAGAGCTGGCGAATACTGGGGTGCCTTCATAATCCAACGTTGGCATATCTGGGAGTGCTTCAAGAAAATGTAGACATAAAAAAAAATAATCTACAAGTTCTTAAACTTGCCAGCTCTTACCGAGAGTCCGCAAACGACACATTCGTTAGCGTGAAGTCACTGGCGTTTAGAAAATGATATACAAATTCGGTATTTTTTCTCACAGAAAAAGCAATTCTTGGCAACTTCCTCTCCTACCATAAAATAGATTCCCCAATGAGCTCTAGCCTGATGTTTGCATTCTGGAATACTTAGGCAACGGCCATTGTAAAAAGTTTCCCGTAGATTGGTAGCTTGGCACCTTGGCCTGAACCACAGAGGTCGCTGCAGCGGTTCTGCCTGCCGAAAAAAAAATGTTGGGAACATTTTCGTTGCATCTTCTTCGAATTCTTTTCCAGCTTATTCTAGTTTCGTTGCGATGAAGACATTTTGGTTTTGGTCATAAAAAAAATTAAAGTTTTGACAAATTTCCATTCAAACATACTTAGAGACACCAAAAGGGAATTTTTCGTGACGACTACGTTGTGCGGCCAGGGTTGTTACTAGATATATATATATATGTATCGTTTCTAGCGTAACCATTTCACGAAGATGCGGCGAGTAAGCTCCAATGGAAACTTTAACTTTTTTTTGTCTTACCAGAAATAATTATACATTTCCCCCATCAGGTTACCTGACGAATTTCTGATCGCATGTAAGCGTTATTCCATCCTAGTATCTTCCAACAACTGCCGATACTCTTCCCGAACACTTTCAGTGGGTGGGGTGCCAACATCTAACGACAAAAAATGTCCTTGGTACTTTGCTAATTTTTTTTTTTTTCATGTTCCACATTCCCAATTTGAGCTCTATTGAAAATCTTCTTACCTGAAAAAATAATAGAGAAAAAAAAAAACCGAGGGAATAACGGGACAAATCAACATAAAATAGATCTTGAATACGCCGCTAATACTGGTTGATAACGCTTCACCGTATTAGCATGTAACATGGCGTGTGGTCGAGGTCTTTCACATTTCTCTTCCGGGTAATGCCGTGACTTGGCGGTAAATGCGAAATAAGGGGAAAAGAGCCGCCAGGAAAAACAACACTTTGACTTCTAGGGACCACTTTTGCCACCCATAAGGGAGAAGACGCAAGAATAAATCATAATGTGAGCGGCAATTGACACTGGCGTTGCGCGTGGATACACGACACGAGGTATTGTTGCGGAGCAGTTTCCTAACCTGCGTATTGTTTACAAACAGCCTAAGAGGAAAGAGGATGGCTGATGCTCTATGAAGAAGTGCTATTTGGCGGTAAATCCGACGGGTTGGCTTACAATGGAAATAGAGCCGACTAAGCGAAGCCTGTGCGACGTTCGTAAAACGTGATGTTGAAGCAAGCAGTGCAACCATCGGGCAAGAATAAAGCACTCGCGACGACGACTAGGTCCGAGGCCACTCCGGCCTCTTCGCCATAACGTCTTTTTCCTCACCCCTATTCGCACTGAACGAAGTTTGCTTCTCCCGCTCTTCCGTTCTTGCCGACCCACACACCTGGTTTCCTGCGGTGAAGTACTGCTCTCAAAGGCACTTCCCGTTCAGCCGTCACGCAATTTATGAAAAGAAAGAAAAAAGAATTATATGCGATTCCGGTTCTGTTAAACTGGGCCTTACAGTTGGCATGCGCTTGACGCTATATCCGACGTATGTCTTGAAAAAAATAAGCTCTGGGAAAGAAAGAGAGAAAAAACAGAAAACAAAAAAA
>PPJZ02000058.1:0-70814 GCA_003705955.2 Zygosaccharomyces kombuchaensis
AAAATAAAGTTCTTAATTGTAATGGATTCTTTTTTTTTTTTTTTTTTTTGAAATTTTTTTGCATGCAGCTTAATACCTGAAAGATGGGTGGAAAAAGAACCTGTATCAGTATATTTGACAAACTCCTGTGAGCTAAGCAGTGATCAAACAATATACAAAAATAGGAAAAATAATTTTAGGGTGCTTTTTATTGTTGTCAAATAACTGTAGGAGATTCAAAAAGAAAAAGAAGGTTTGAATAAAAATGGGCGTTCATAAGGGTATTTTTAAGGCGACACGTCTGTAAAACAACGTTTGATTTTCCATTTCATTGTCTTAAACACCAAAAAAAAAAAAAAAAAATTGGACCAAGTATGGCAAACTTGCTGATGTTAACTAAAACATAAGTTACAGTTTCTGTTAAAATAAAGAAAAGGAACAACTGGTTATTTCAATTCTTCTTTTCAATGGTTTCGGTAATCGCTAAACCAACTACATAATTGAAAACAAGGCACATTAATTCACAACTTCTTTCAACTCATCTCTCTATACAACACTCACTAAATCACTGCCCATACAAAAACTGTTTAAACTTTTGAAAGGCTTTACCCCTATGCGAAATTAAATTCTTGTCCTTTTTCTCCATCTCTGCATAAGTCTTGCCCTTACCTTCGAAAGGTTCGAAGATGGGGTCCCATCCGAAAGTGGTGGGACCACGGCTGGGCACAATGACACCCTTCGTAACACCTTGGAAAATGTGTATTTTCCCTTGGGCGTCTGCATACACGATAGTAGTCACAGCTTCAGCCCCCTTGTTTTCAAATGGTTCCAATATCTTGACTATTTTCTCTAAGCCCATGCTCTTCAGAAACCATTTGATATATGCGCCTGGCAAACCGTTGAACTCGTCAAAACTCAATGCAGTATCTTCTACAAATACTGGATGACCCTTTCCTAAAAGCTCTATCGCCTGTCTGCATTTGGCCAAGCCAATGGCTTGTAAACTAGCGTCTTGAACTTCCATCAGATCGAGGGCCTTGTTCGTCAAGGTAAAAGGCGCGGGCTCACCCTCATGGGGAGCCAGAAGCATCTGCACTTCTTTGAGCTTATTTTCATTGCCGGTGACAAATACAATCTCGCTCATCTTGCCTTTATTTTCCCTTGATTGTCTCGAAGAGTACGAATACATCATTTTTTAAGCTCACAACTTGTATTAACCACATTACAACAATTTCAACCTATAAACGAAAATACATGCTATGATGGAGCGTATTCCAACTCGTTGCTGTTTTCATATTCGTACATGTCAAGGGCAACGAGTGCAGACTCTCTGACAACATCCACGTCGTCGTTCAAGTAGCTCTTCAAGACGGGTAAAACATCGTCCGTGGCAATGGATCCAAGGGCTTCCGCAGCTTCGTGTCTGACCATGGGCGCCTCTTCTCTGCGCCCTAGTACTTCGATTAGCTTTGGCACAATGCAAGGGTTACCCATCTGACCAAATACATACGCGATCTCATGCTTGAACAGAGCGGACTCGTCACCGAACCCGGTCGCCAGCGCAAGAGCCGCTTCGTCAGTACCCAAGTCTCGTAATCTGAACATGGCTCTATATCTCTCAAACAGTGGTTTCCCAGTGTTGTTTAGCAGCTGCTGCAACTCTTGCACATTGTATTCTTTCTCCAAGGATAACGGAGGTGCAGGGTCGATGCTTGAGTACAAGGAAGGCTGCAATGTTTCTTTGGAACCTACTTTACTGTGCTGCCACTTGATACGGTCGATGGCCAGCTCACATGTCTCTCTAACCGCAAGAGATGGGTCGTCCTTGCGAACTTGCTCCAAAACATCGAGTGAGTCCCGATCGCCTAGGGCACCTAAGGCCTCAGCAGCCTCGTGTCTAACCATACACTGCTGCTTGAGATCTAACGCACATTCTCTCAAGTAAGGCGCGCTCTCAAAGTTCTTAGTCTGACCTAAAACATAAGCCACTTCGTGCTTCAAAAGTTCACTGTTATCGCCAAAGGCCTCAGCGATATAACCTGTAGCCTTCTTGGCTTCCTCTGGCTTTGAATCGAACTCCTCTGCAGCACATTTCAAGTTAAATAGGGCTCTGAACCTGTTTGTCAGTTGCGTCTTGCCCGACTTGTTAATCAAGATATCTCTCAGCTGTTCGAGCGAACAATCGTCAACCTTCTCTTCAAGGCGCTTCTCAAAATCTGTGGACATTTAATGATGGGTACAAGCGCTGCTGGAAATGAAAGGCGGTCCTCAAAGTTGGTTGATAAGTATAAGTAAGCGCGATGGGCTGCGATGAGTTGAAAATTTTTCTATGATCATCTCATCGGAGAGTTGGCCAAACTTCGACAAAAATAGACAGACCACCTCAGTGACAAAAGTCATACCAGCTTATACGTTTACGAGATAATGGCGAGGTCCGTGGCATCTGCTGATTCTATACGACTTTTCTTAATGACTGTGTTGCACTAAAAAATTGACCTTTTATGATTTGCAATGAAAATTTTTATTTAGTGATTTGAAATATGAGTCCCTTCCGAATAAAGTTGGCATAACCATTGCAAAACTCCTTAACTATGGCTTTAAATATCTAGAGCAACCTATATATCATCTTGCCGCATTCCAACTAATGTTGTGCACGCCGCGCCGCTCCGTGAAAATGTATGTATTAATCTGACAGAACACATGCTGACAATTGTAGAAGTTGAGTAAAAAGAGCAAGTAGAAAGAAAAGACAGCCTCATGTCCCGCACACTCCTCATTCCATTGGTTTCCACCGGGAACGTTCCTCAATTGACCACTGATCTGGTGCTCCATTCTTTGGCCTCAGAATTTCAATTCGTTAGAACCTTGGATTCAACACACCTGCACCCCTTTGTTGGACCCCTAGACTATGTGTTTGAACAGCAGGAACCAGTTTTATTCGGCAAATGTACTTTTGAAAAGACTTATTCGACTGCATTAGAGTTGTTTTATAATGAATCAAGGGCTCTCTATGTAATTCAACAACGCACGCCTGTAATTCAAGGTTATCTGAATAACTTTGTCCAAGACGTGGTTGCGCCTCTCGTGGGGGAATTTGGGATTACAGATGTGGCCATTTTGGATTCCTTTGGAGCCCTAGATGAAGACATCGTAGCGAATACTTCAAGAACTTCCAAGACAAACAATTTCTATTCAGATGCAGTCTGCAAAGTGAGATCTGTGGGTGACGTGGTACGAGAAATGGAAACTGGATTGCACCTAAACAGTACTGACTTGTCATCCAACATTGCGAGTACACTCTTTCAATTTACAAGTGACAGTGTGCAACAGGAGATCTCCACAAGGCAGCAGGCGTTCAAATTTGCTTACCATCTGTTAAACTCCCCATTCTCTCAATTGCAACGTATCAAGTATTGCAGCGTATTTGTGCACGAAGGTGATAACTCTTACGATGCGCATTTGCTTTGCGACCACTTGCCGAGTGTCATAGATGATTTCGAGAAGATTATAAGGCACACCCCGCCAGTCTCCTGGAAGGGAGTATACGGGTCGAGACCGATTCCGACTTCATTTGATGAAGGCATCTATATATAAGATTCGAATAGCAGAAGGAAAAAAAGAAACTACTGTCTTAAATACTTTGCAATATTCTCTGCGGTCTCGCTGCTGGCATCTTTCCTGACCCTGTCAGCTGCGTCTCGGTATGCTTTTTGCAGATCTGGGGCTGATTGATCGTTGATTTCGCCCTGTGTTCTCTCTGAGCCGGAGAAGGTGTATTCTCTTTCAGTGTTATCAAACTCATCTGGTTCCACCAGACCATCGTTCTCACCTTCTTCTACGTCGCTTAAAACATCCGCACTGTCATCTTCATTTTTTTTGCTGTTTTTGTCACTGATACCCAAATCTTTCATGAGTCCATCTAAAGATTTTTCCTTTCTTTTCTTTTCCTTCTCCTCTTTGAGCTTTGATACTCTTTCTCTCTCAGCCTTGTAGTACTGGTCATACTCTTTGATCTTCCCATTGTTAACAACGTCCAAGAAATCGTCAAATCCTTCCCCCGTAAAACTAGAAACACCCACCATATCTAACTGTGAATAGAATTCTTCCAACATCAAAGACATGGAGTTGACCAGCGAGCCCATGTAACCTGACCCGAGGCCAGAGTTGCCATTTACTTCTTGATCATCTCTAAGGGCCCTCTGGAATGCTTCAAAATCTGTCATCCATTCTTTTGCAAAATCGGCCTTGCACACATCTGTTTTGTTAAATACGAGAATCATGGGTAGCTTCGTCTTATAAAGGATCGAACAGGCATACAGCATATTACTCATAAAAGTAGTAGGGGAAGCATTTCTAGGTGTATCCACGATGTAGGCAATCACTGTGGGAAAAGTAGATGCAAACGACTCTGTTATAATAGCACCCGAGGCACTCCACACAAAACATTCTATCTGGCCCGGCGTATCTACTATGCAATGTTCGAATTTGTCACGCTTCTTTTCCAATAGATTTATCACTTGATCAATCTTAGTACTAAAGAGATTCAAACTGGTCACGATAGCACCGTTGGGCCCCAGATTGTAGTTTTCCATAACTTTTTTGTATTTTATAGAGTCTCTGATATCGATATTGGCTCCGTAGGGGACTTTAAGCACTGCCGGATCCAAATTTATCACATAGGGTGGAGTTTTCTTGCTTCTCAGATGGGAATTTAGTCTTTGCATGAAAGTTGTCTTACCGGAACCAGCCATACCGATGCAGATCACTGTCTTGACTGCCATATTGACTCGTTGAGGTGTTGTCGTGACGCTACGAGTAGTGCTCTTTTAACAATATATGATGAGATGAGGTCGGATGAGATGAGATGAGGGTTGAAATTCTGTCATAACGAAAACCTAAAACGAAAAACATCCTCGTTGAAAGTGACCATAATAAGATCATCGAATATAACATGAAATCGTATCAGTCAAATACGTCTATCGATTCATTGATTGGTATTTTACTGGCTAAATGAAAAAAAAAAATTACATATATTTGCCCAGCACCCTTTCCTCAATGTTGTTGAAACAGCTCTCATGCTGGGCGATTGTCAAGTCATTCGCTAGATTCTTCATAATTGACTCTGCCTGAGGTTCCCCTGGGGAACCGCCCATAGCTGAAGGTTGCTGCATAGCTCCCATGTCAGCGTTTACGTTGTCTGACAGTAATAAGTTGTACACCGGATTCAAACCGAGCACTGAGATGAAATACCACGATATACTGCTCACCCAACGAACGTCCAGATCGGCGGTCATGACTCCACTCTGTAGCATTTCTTTGAAGCGGGGAGTCAAGGGAAATGGCAGCTTCATAAGTACGAATCCTGCAAAGAAGTGGTTGACCCACCACATGATGATGGTTTGCGGGACGAAATTGGCCAAATTTCCTTTAGCCATGCTGAACATGGATTCAGAAAAATTGGGATCACTTAAGGGGTTGGGCGTTTCACCATCGGAATTCAGTTTTACCAGATACTTGCCATCAGCGAGCGTCTCTGTCAAGAATTCTCTTTTCATTTGGAAAGCCTCTTCAGACAGTTGGGATCCATTGCCCAGCAGTGCCTGCGCTTTGTAAATCCACTGACTCTCAGTAAGCTTCACCCGGGGTACGCCTTTGGTTGAAGGGGCAATCAAATCCATGGTGTATTGACGAAGAATACCAGTCAGAACCATTACAATGGAGATAGGTAAAAGCACCCAGTACTTTAGGTTGGGATCCAGAGTTAGTTCTGCCACTGCACCAGCAGAGCCAGTGGCGATCATTGACCACACAGACAGCGTCATATCCTTGGTATATTTAGGTGAAGTTTGAACGATCTTGCTGATATTTCTCATATCTCATTTGGCTTGACGAAAAAGTAACATTGAATCTAAAAATGACGTTACCCGCACCAACATAATGAACAGTTATGTACACTATTTACAAGGATTCTTGAATATTATGCCCTAGTCAGTATCAGCCATTCGTTGCCGCCAATTATATTGGGTCTAGATAGTCCATTTTCTGCCAAGTCATTGATCAATTCCTTTATAGAGCTATCCTTGTCTTCTTTGGGCTTTCTTGCAATGGAAAGTAATTTCTCGTAGGATAAGTCCTTGTACATGTTCTCTGATTCTTCAAGGAGGGACTGAATGTATGCGGCAATGTTGTTACTGTCGGTTCGCAGCCCTAAAGAATGGATTTCCAGGTTAGCCTTGTTGGTCTTGGTCAAGTTTAGGATCGATTGAATGGGACCCGGTTCAGAGATACTTTGGAAAGTGCAGCGGAATTCTTCGGTGCCCTGTGGCAGCGATGACTGTAGGCAGCTGCGCAAAGCCTCATTGTTAAGCTTTTCTTGAACAAAAATGCCCGCTCGGTTCTCCATTGAACAACTACGGGCAAAATCTTGCCAGTAGTAATCCCTGTCAAGTGTTATGCCCTTCTGTTTGCGCCACCGGAAGAGAACAAAAGTATTCGAACTGGACAAGTATTCCGAGTACTTCGCAGCCAAGCTTTTGCCCTCCACTTTGCGTTGTAAGTTGGGCACGGTGTTTCCTCTCCGGGAATACCTGTAGATGAACTTAGGGGCATCTAGAACCTTGAGAAGTAAGTTACTCCGGACCATTTCGATATTGAACTTTTCTTCCCTTCCTGTTGGCTTTTCTTCGAGGTATGCAAGAATAGAGTAGTCACGAAGACAATCAGAAAAGGATGAGACGAACTTGATCAGCAAGGCCAACGAGACGTAGACAAAAAAATCTGACTTAAGAGAACTACGGCAAGAGGCATTAAGCTTGATACCATGAAGGACGGTTCTTTCCGGATAGTGGAATAGCGCTACAGCCTTTAAATGTGTTTTGGAAAGGTGCGTGAACATATTTTTTCTATTCTGTTATATGGTGCTAGGCCCTTGCTTGTTTCAACGATTTTGGAAGCCTCTTTGGCCAAGTGGTAAGGCATCGCACTCGTAATGCGGGGATCGTGGGTTCAATTCCCACAGGAGGCAATTCCTTTGTTTTTTTTCCGTCCAACTCACCCAACTTCTTTATTATGCATATTTTACGACTCTTTTAATCACTTGAGCATCCTTTAAGAATAGCAAATTCTTTCTAGAGGATACCATGGCAGCTTCTTGTGGTGGTATTTTTTTTTTCATAGTACTCAGAGATATCGAAAAAAAAAAAAAAAAAAAAAAAAAAAAAAAAATAATGATCAATGTCCAACATGGCCCCCACACATTGCACCTGTCGTCCGCCGATATATTTTCTCAAAGCGAATGCTAAAAGTTTGCTTTTTTCGGATACATTAACGGTTCGAATATGCGACAGCCTACTGTTCTAGGCAAGATTCGTCATTTAAAAATTTGTTACAACTTCTTAACTATACAAAAGAAAAATGCCATAGGCGGCAACCACTGGGCTATCCGTCAGTACATAAATCGTAAATCTAGGTCTACCAGAGGAGCAATATTCCACTCCAGCCAACAATTTCACTTACTCTTTTTACTCTTCTCCGCATCCCTCTCAGCATAGATCTTGGCAGTAAATGGCTCCTCAAATTTTAATGCAATCGCATACATTACATGCACCAGCAGCGTAAGCGCCAAACCGGCAGGCTTGCCTGTCATTAAAGAATAACCCAAAAAGGTCATCGTGCTACCCTGGTACATGGGGTTCTTACAGATGTTGAATGGGAATGAAGTGACAATGTGATCCATTAAAATGCCGAAATAATCACCCAAGTAGGTACCGGTAATACCCAGCTGCCACATCGAACTAACCACAAGCACTTGGCCTGCGGCAACCAAAGCCTTACCCGCCATCTTGACGTAAGGATCGTCCAAGAGTGGCGACACAGCCTGGCTGCCCAACGCCTTGTGGAAACATAAATCGCGCCCCACACCCAGAGTGAAAATCGCAGCTGCCAAGATGTAACAGCCCTTCTTAGGACTGCCTGCCACTTGCGCTAGCATCTTCGTGTCGTATTCCATGCGCGCGATCATGTTCCAAAAGGTTGGATTAAAGACGATGAAATACATCGCAATACCCATAGAGGGTTCTAAAAAATCTATGTCATGCAACAACTGCTCACAAGCGGATTGAATGCCTGAAAACTTTTCAACGAAATCCATCTTGCAAAACCAACTCACAATGCTTTTCACGGATTCGATTTGAACTCTAGAAGGGACTCGCAAGTTCAAACAAGGGCCCCTTTATAGTCTCCACAATTTCTAAAAGTTCCACATGTTGATAATCGCATGTCGAAAAGAAAAAAACTTTCGATGTCGCCGGGTAAAAAGAAAGTGAAAAAATGTAAATCAAGGTTGAACCCCATCGCATCGGCATCAAGGATTGTAATTGCTAGATGTAGTAAATTACATGGTCGATGTGGTATAATTGAAACGATGGTGAGTCGTGGTAGCACTAAAGATGAGACCTTGGTAGACTATGATCGATGTCTATATAAGAGTGCGGGGGACTGACTAGCCTGGTGATTGGCAGTTATGTGGATTCCAGACCAGAAAAACGAACTATTTCTGATGATCGGCAAGGTACTAGATGTCAGTAACAACATATATTTGTATTTCAATGGCAAGCGGGATGGGTGGCTGCTCGGCGTGATGACAATTTCGACTGTGGCTTCGGGAGTGGTGCCCGCAGCTGTGTCGATATTGACGGGACGAGTGTTTGATCTTTTGAATGATACTACACAGTGGCTGCATCCAATGCACGAACTGACTGAAAGGACTATGTTGATTCTAGGTGTAGGTGGAGGCTGTTTGGCGGTTACATGGTCTTGCATCTCGTCATGGATGCTCTTGGGAGAAAGGCAAAGTTTTGATGCCAGAGATAGACTGATAAATTCGTACTTGCGAAAACCTATGGAGTGGTACGATGTGAATGATTCTGTGGCTGGTGATCTGACTCAGATCAATAGGTGTGTGGAGGAGTTAAGATCTGCCTCTGCTGAAGCATCTGCCCTGACATGGAAGAGCGTAGTCACTATATCGGCACTTTTGATCACGTCCTTCTATTACTCGTGGTCACTAACCCTAATCACCATGTGTAGCGCGCCTTTGATCGTTATCTGCGCCGTGTTCTTTTCACACATGATACACGTCTATTCTGAGAGGGAGAATACACATAGCACTAGATCTTCACAGTTGCTCGCTTGGTCCATGGAGGCTGCACAATTGGTGCGACTAAGCTGCACACAGCTGGTGGAGATTCGCAATTTCAAGGATTCAGTACAATTGTGCAGCGACAATTTCATCAAGGCGTGTCTGCATGCCTCTACCAACACAGCAATACTCAAGTTCTTGACTTTGACAATGTTTATCCAGTCGTTTTGGTTTGGTGCCACCATGATAAGGAAGGGCAAACTGACCATCAAGGAAGTGATCACTTGTTTTCAATCTTGCATAATGTTGGGTGCTACCATCAACGGTTCCTTGCACCAATTTGTCGTTTTGCAAAAGGGGAAGGTGGCTGTCACCAAGATCAATACTTTTCTGGCAGCAGACAAGAATTTTGATGGCCCAAGTGAGCCTAACCACTCCTCTTTGGGAAAAGTCACCGAAGGGATCGAATTTCGCGGCGTTCAATTCAACTATCCAAGTAGACCCACAGTTCCAGCTTTGAAGAACGTTTCCCTGGAATTCTCGGTGGGTGAAATTACGTACGTCATTGGTAAGTCGGGTTCGGGCAAGTCGTCCTTGGGGAACCTACTTTTAAAATTTTACGATAATTATAACGGGGAAATTTGCATCGATGGTACCAATATCGCGTTAATCGGCCAAGAATCTATCATCGAAAGCATCACTCTGGTGGAGCAACGTTGCACATTGTTTAACGATACCTTGAAGAACAATATTTTGTTTGGTTGCAAAGAAATGGACGAGGCGGCTAAATCCGAACGGTTGAAAGCGGCTTGCAGAATTGCCCTTCTGGACAATTTCATCTATGATTTACCTGACGGATTGGACACGGCCATAGGTACCGAGGGCATAGCCCCTAGCGGAGGTCAACAACAAAGAATCGCCATTGCTCGTGCGTATATGAGAGATCCTCCTATTCTTGTACTCGATGAGGCGGTGTCTGCCTTGGATGTCGTTCATCGTGGTTTGCTCATGAACGCGATTAGAACCTGGAGGGCGGATAAAACAACTATCATATTAACACATGACCTGAGTGAGATTAATCCTGACGATATGATCTACCTTTTGGAAGATGGTGGAGTCGTCGAAAAGGGCTTGCAGAGAGAATTGTTATTAGACCCGGAAGGCAGATTTTTCAACATGTCCAGTTTGGGAACCTTTAGCGACTCAGCTGATATGTATTCGCAAATTACCACAGTGGATGCACAGGCAGGCAAAAACGGTTCTTCTTACGAGGATAGCTTAGTTGAATATGAGGTAGAAACTCCAAGGGTTGAGGAAGAATGTAGTAGTTTGATCGAAGTCTCTAGCATACCGCTGGAGGATTTATCCTTCAGGCAGAAAAGTAGATCTAAGGCTCTGAGAGTAACCGTTCAAGAAGAATACAGCGAGAAAGAGGGAAATGGAAATGAGAAAGAGGACGAGAAAAAAAAGGAAGAGGAGTTAATGTCGATTTCAGAAGTTATGAAACGTATGCACAAGACTAACAAAAAAAACGCCGTTTTGTATATCGGAATACTTTGTTCGCTTTATGCTGGCGTATCTAACCCAGTATTCTCTTACACTTTCAGCTATCTTTTAAATGGAATAGTCTCAAGTGGAAATTCGGACAACGGGTCCCCCAGTTATCTACTAAAATGGGCATTGATAGTAATGGGCATTGCTGCTGCAGATTCCGCATTGAACTTTCTCAAAGAATTCATACTAGGGTACTACAGTGAGACTTATATTAGAAAATTGAGAAACGATACAATGCGCAAAATTACTTTCAAGCAATTGGAATGGTTTTCAAAGGACACTAGTAGACCATCTGAACTTTCAGCTCTCATTATGAATGATTTAAGAGATTTACGAGCCCTGACTTCAAAATTCATTAGTGCGATGTCTTCCTTTGTGATCGTTTCATCTGTTGGATTGATTTGGGCTCTTGCCAGTGGTTGGAAATTAAGTTTGGTTTGTATTTCTATGTTCCCCTTGATGATAATATTTTCCACAATTTATGGGATGTTATCGAAGAAATATGAAAATGAATATAAAAACACTATCGCCAAATTGGAAAACCTTCAGTACGAAATGGTAGCAGGAATGAAAACTATTAGGTGCTTAGGAATCGAGACTCATTTTATGGTAAAGTATAGACAATTAAAACATAAGTCTATGTCAGTGGGATACAGGCGGGCGATTACCACTGGGTTCGGTGTTGCAGTGAGTAACGCCCTCGTAATGGTCATACAGGGAATTCTGTATTTTTATGCGATAAAATTAGTGATCATTGGTGAGTACACTTCCAAAAGGATGTTTGAAACTTTTACTTTGTTGCTTTTCACTATTATGACTTGCAATAATTTGGTAAATCAAATTCCAGACATAAGGAGAGGACAAAGGGCAGCAAGTAAGATATATCGGATTCTCGATGAAAATGAAGCAAACGAAAATCATATAAATGAAGAATGCAGGGAATCGCCCATTGTGGATAATCCCTTCGAGCCCATTATTTGTTTTAAAGATTTTTCCTTTGGATATCCATCAGCACCTTCAGTCAAAATTTTCAAGCATATGAATTTGGATATGTACAGCGGAGATACCATTGCCATCGTGGGTGAATCAGGATGTGGAAAATCGACTTTGGTTAACCTCATCACACGATTGTATGAATCGCCGTCTAACACTTTATTTGTTGGCCATACTAATGTAAAAGATTGGGCGCTATCTAGCTTGCGGGAACAAATATCAGTAGTTGAGCAAAGACCAATACTTTTCAAAGGAACGATACGGCAAAATTTGATTTATGGTGCTTCTGTTGAAGTGACAGACATGGAAGTATTCGACATGCTGAAATACGTGGGTATCTATGATTTCATTGCTACGCTTCCAGAAGGGTTGGAAACTAAAATTGATTCAGGTTTGCTTTCTGGTGGCCAAAATCAAAGACTGTGCATAGCGAGAGCGTTATTGAAGAAGCCCAAGATTCTGATCTTGGATGAATGTACTTCTGCGCTAGATGCAGTAAGTTCTCACATTATTAATGAAATTGTGAGAGTCGGACCTCCAACTACGCTGACCATATCCATTACCCATGATGAACAAATGGTACGGTCTTGTAACAAAGTAGCTGTGCTAAAGCACGGTCATGTGGTTGAAGTAGGTGAACCAATGGAATTGTTGAAGCAAAGGAGCCAACTGTTAAAAGTGGTTACTCGGGTTGAGAATTAAGTTTTAGAAGTATAGAAGATAACGGGAGACGTTTTTATCAAAGCATGTGTACTAGCATCTGGAATGTAAATACACTTCTTAGATAATTCATTAGAATTAAGCTCCTTTTTCTATACTCTAAATTCATTTATATTAGGTTATAGGGGTTATATAAACAGAACAATTTGCGTGGCCTATGACTATGATGACCAATTTCTTTCCGCCTTCTTCTTAACACGTTACAAGTGGATCGTTATATAAGGAACCTCTACATCTTCACCATCTTTGTCATCAACACAAATTTCCAAGATCATAGTGTGAACGTGGGGGGGAACTTCTGATTTTGTGATGAATTTCACTAGTTCAGTGATCCTTAGGTTTAACCTTTCCCTTAGCTTCTTTGGTGGGAAAAAAGAAGCGTACAATAGAGAAACGCCATATGACAACATGGTAATGTGAAGAGCTTCCTTTTCTTCGAAGTATTTAATCAAGTCGCTTAACTTGATATCTTCGTGAATGTCAAATCTATCCCAAATTTTGTCGTAAGTCTTGCCGTTATACTCGCCCTTGGGTGATTTAATGGGCTCTGAAAATCCAAAGAATGGTAGCGCCAAATTAACAAAACCGTTCTTGTACTTCTCGATATCAGTCTTACCATCTACAACCTTGTAGAGTTCCAAGATGACCAATCCTGTTACCAAACCTGTAGTAGTAGCAATGGCCGGAATGATACGGCCTGCAATGAATTTGGTCTTCTGGCGGTCTACTGGCTCGATGAAATAGTTTTGAGCTCTACAATTGGAACATGCTGTGATGAACTCTATGTGATGGTTAGTGTCATCATCTTTCTCAAATTCGACAGGGTCTAATTTGAAACCAGCCAAGACGGAAGGGTCTGGCAGGCCAGCACCTAAAACACTCAAATCATCTCCACCAGCACCTTTATCACTGTTTGGATCTGGGTCATCGTCGTTCACTTGAATCTTGATGTCAGATCTGGGACTGAACTTAGGGACTATCACTTTACTCAAGACGGTCTGGTAGTGGTCTACATCGGGTGCGCCTACATCACCTTTCAAACCGTAGTTGAATGCGCGAAGGTTGGCTGCTGCCACAATGAAGTGGAGATGATCTGGATTCGTTATATCAAAGGTTAGAGGGGTAGGTGCACGTTTGGGCCCGGACCAGAAGGGAGCACCATTGGAGGTCTTTGCATCCTTGGGGAAATTGTACAATAACTGCTGGATATCATGGTTAAATTTCTTCTCGAACTCAAGACGGGCCCAGGCGATACAGTCGTCAAAGTTTAGTGGCTTGTGATTCAACGACTCAGAGATAGTCTCCAATATGGATTTGACGTCACCACTCTGTTTCAAAGTTTGCTCCACGAAATTGGGTTGAGTCAAATACATGTTAACGTTATCTGGGGAATCGGCAAAATAACCTTGGAAAAGCGATTTGGCCCATGCAATTGTGTGGTCGATCTTGTTGGGAAAGGAACGCAGGGTACACAGAGGAATCGATTTTTCTGGTGGATCCCTCGACGAAGAATAGGATTCGGTCAACATGGGGATTACCACTTGAGTGTTACCCTTTGTACCCAAAGTACCAGATTCCAACAGCGGTTTCCTGTAGAAAACGCAGCGACGGTCTACATAGGTACGAGCATCCACGTTATCTAGTGCATTGGTGACAAGATCCAAACTTTGCCAAAACTCGTCGTTGTAGATGTTCTCCGTTTCGGGGCCAATTTTGTCAATCCTGGCATCGATCTTGCCGGTCAAGTCTGGATTCATGGTGGCAACCGCTTGGGCGGCTACTTCAGACTTATTCCTACCGACATCCTTGGGCCTGAACAAGAACTGTCTGTTTAAATTAGATTTCTCGATGGAGTCGTTGTCTGTCACGACAATACGACCCTTAGAGCCCGATCCCAGTCCCAACAGTGCCCAGTTCTTAAGCATTTCACAGCCAATGGCACCGGACCCTACCAAAAAAACAGACAAATTGGCGATCGTTCTTTGAAACTCTAGTCCAAACACGGCAATCTGGTTGTCGTAACGAGAGTTAATGGGTTTCGTGGTCTGGTCCGTTCTAACGTATTGCTCCTGTTCAGGTAACGATTCTAGGGAATCATAGTACATGTACTGTTTCACAGGCGTGAATTTACCAGAGCAAGCCTTGAGCACCTCTTGAGCCACGAGACCACCAAAGAAGGCCACTATGCCCGGTATGTCACCTCTCGCCTGATAGGAAAGCTCTGCCACCAATTCTTCATCGACGCTACCCCCGCAGAGAACGTTGGGCTCGTGTGCAGCCAGCTGCTTTGCATGCTCGATCACCTCGGCGGCATCTTGCTGATTCATCGGCCTGGGCATCTGCCCACCATGCGTTACGAAAAACTGCTGCAACGCCTGGAACGCCAAATGCAGCTGTGGAGTAGATTCCATCTTGGCAAAATCCGAGAGCAGGATCTCCGGATCAGCCAGTGACTGCTGCAAAGTCTTGAACGACATTTTCTGAGGCTGTTTCACCTCGGTGAAGATCCCGCCCTTGACGTACTTACCGTACTGCGACACAGGACCAATTCTAAACGCAAACGGCCCCAAAACTTCCACCTTGAAAAGCGTACCATCGTTCAGCTTGTCCAGACCTTCCACTTCAGAAAACTTGACGTAGTTGCCATCCTCTAGACCGTGTCTGTTCTCGTCCAGCATGGTCACTGTACCGTCTGCCTCGATGTCAGAGACAATACCTGACCTGGGCTCCTCGCCCGTTGGGTCAATGACGGTGAAACTGTCTCCCAAATCAACAAATACATTACCGAACAAACCCCTGGTCTCCGTGGAGATAAAACCCACGTTTGCTGCATGGCACAGGTTGTTTAGGCTGATCTTTTCCTGTAACGAAACGGTTTCCGTGACAACCACCACCTGAAACTCCTGAAGCGCCCGCTCATCCACGAGCGAGTTTAATACCCTGATGGGCACATATGCGTTCAATTCCGCCAGCCTGTCCCTCGACACAAGGGCCCGCTGCTGGCCCACGTCCTGCTCGGTCAAAAAGAACTGTGTTGACAAATCTTGAAGGGCCACCGGCTCAGGGTCATACAGCGACAGCGACTTCACACCAGCCAGTGCTACGTTTTTCGCTATTTCGACTCCTAACCCCTTGAGACCAATAATTAAAACGTTCGAATGCTGCATCTTGAGCATGGCCTCCTTGCCCAGCACATACAGCTGTCTGGAGTACAGGCTTTCATCAATGTCTCCAGTGCTCATACTGACAAAATCGACTATTCAATCGCTGTTATCGCACTGTTCTGTCCTTTGAAGTGGACTGTTCTTTGCGTGAAGCCGTTGTGTTCCCTTATAGAATTGAATTTGCCACCTTGACTGTGCGGGTAATCTTAACGACCAGCTAAAGAGACATGAACTGACTGACAGCTGGATGAGCTCGGCAACGGTTCAATAGGACTCCAGATACTCTAGCATGACTGAATTTGCATCGCTATATGGAGGCGCTATACGGACTGTGCTTCCACCAGGCTTCATGGATGCAAGTCTGCTGCGAGAGGTGCCCGACACACAGGAGGTGTTCGTGAACGCCAGAAAAAATGGTGAGCAGTACGGCGACGGACTGGGCATGGACGAGAGCATCACAGTAGACCTGTTGGAGCGGGTGGATGTGGCAGACAACCATCAGTCGCTCAAAGTGCACGTGGAGGAGATATTTGACCTGAACGGATCACAGCGATGTGCATTGGGGCCTGTGGACGTGGTCAATGGGAACCAGACATGCGTGGCACATGACTCGCAGCTGGTGCTGTGTGTGGGGCTCATCAGACTGGCCCAGCACAGGACGGATGTGGTACTGACCGTCAACGTTCCGGGGCAAGACGCTGCACGGATTCAGCCAATGCAAGAGTTGCCCATCAGAGTAGCTGCAGCCTACAGTTTGCTCCAGAGCATGGTCCGACATTTCCAGGTGGTTGACAGTTCGCTCTTTGTATAGCACATGTATGCACATAGTTACCGCGAATTTGCACGCGTCCGACAACTCATCAGGTTTCTTTACACTACAATAAACAGCAGCAATTCCCATTATAAGCACCGCAAACCGCCATGGCGAAGTCTAACCAGGGCATCACGCTCAAGAGACTGCTGATTTTCGTTATTGGATTCATCGGGTTCGTTGTGCTGTTGTTCCGGTTCTTCAACAACTCCAAGGCGGCGGATCTGCAGAAACTTCTGCAAAACCTGCCCAAGGAGATCTCCCAGAGTATCAACTCCGCCGCCTCGCACCAGAAGAGCGATGCCGACTTGCTCCAACAGTTTGAGAATCTAGCAACTGATCTCAGAAAGCAGCAGGAGGACCAGGCACGTGAATTAGAGAGACACAGACAGGAGCTGGAAAAGAAGCTGCAAGAGTTGAAGCTTTCGCCAGAGCATGCCACATTGAGGGAAAGGCTCGCTTACAATTTCAAGTACGATGAAAGAAAGCGGTTCCCTGCATTTATCTGGCAGACTGGTGGTGTTTCGGGCACGCAGGAGCTGTCCAGCTTGGAAGAAATGGAGAGGAACTGGAGCGATAAGAACCCTGGTTTTGTGCACGAGGTGATCACGGATGAGATGATGAATGCGCTCGTGCGTCACTATTATTCCTCTGCGGCCGACGTGATCGGCGCCTACAACGCTCTGCCCTCCAAAATCCTCAAACTGGACTTCTTCAAGTACTTGATTCTGCTCGCCCGTGGCGGTGTGTACGCCGATATGGACACTGACCCATTGCAGCCTGTGCCCAATTGGATTCCCGAGGACATGGATCCGGGCAACATTGGGCTCATCGTGGGTGTGGAGCACGACGCCGAGTCACCGGACTGGAGAAGTCGGTATGTGAGAAGACTTCAATTGGGCACTTGGATCATTCAAGCGAAACCAGGCCACCCAGTGGTGAGAGAAATCGTGGCCAAAATTACCGAGACAACTTTGCAGCGCCAAAGAGAAGGCTCGCTGAACATCAATTTGCGGAACGACCTCAATATTATGGGGTGGACGGGCTCCGGCCTGTGGACAGATGTCATCTTCGCCTATCTGAACGACTACTTGAGGAGCGGCAACACTGACAAAATCACCTGGGGTTGGTTCCACCAGCTTACGCAGCCCCGCCAGGTCGCGGATATCCTTGTGTTCCCACCGTTCTCCTTCAACGCTCCAGAGGATATCAGCAACGATGACCAGAATAAGGCACTCTACTTGACACGCCACGAGGCTAAGAAGTCCTGGAAGACTTTACCAAAAGTAGAAACTTAGATAATTAAATAAGAAGTGGAGTTTCAGAGGAACCCAAAGCTCTACTAAAAACTGGGCACTTAGACGTTTCTCTTCAATTGACAATCAGTTGTCCCTATCTAGTTGCTCATCATAACTCCGTCAAGAGGCACCAGTATTCTTCTGAATGCTACGGCTCTTGGTTTTCTTTCCTTCTACATAGAGTACAGTGTAGAAGATTGAACGTTGTTCGATGATGTTTACCCTTTATATAGTGAAAATTTTCCGATATCTCAACTCGCCCATACAACGAATAAGCAAAACTATCTAGAAATATAATAAAAGACTAGAGATCTTGCTCCTGGTTCATGCGCGCCTCCTTCTCGAGCCTTTCCTCGATGTCTCTCAGCTCTTGCTCCCTCATCAACAACTCTTTTCTCTTGTAGACCAGTTCCTGCTGCACTCTTTCCTCAAACGCTCTTAACCTCTCTTCCTCAAGTTTTATCTGCTCCTCACGGGCCAGATAGGTATCTTGCGAATTGGACTTTTCATGATTATTCGAGATCGCTGTGTTGGCGCCATATGGCTGTGGAGGGTGCTCTGCGGGGGCACCGGGAGTACCAACACGTCTCGATTCTGTACCGTTCGACCTGATGGATACCCCAGGGTGAGGGACCGACTCCCCAGAGAGTGCCTCTGTCCTGTAGCGCTCGTAGAGAATCTCGTGCGTGTAGTCCTTGAGTTCGTGTAAGTGCGAAATCAGCAGCGTGTTTCTTAGCACCACGAAATCAGATATGGATGCGTCTTCCACGTCCAATGTTCCCCAAGGGTATTTTCTGCCCCTGATTAATGTGCCATCGGGCATCTCGTCGACGTCGTTGGATCCAATGATCGAGAAGGGCACCAGCGAACGCAGGTACGTGTTTGTGCGGTAGTCCTCCTCGGAGATATCCTCTTCGTCAAAGGGGAAGTAGTATATCGGTAAAGAATACTTGTCGATGTCATCCATGATGAGCCTCTTGTTCAGTTTCAACTCCTCCGGAGTTAACGAGTCGCTCTTGCTGATAACGGGAATCACATTGACAATTGAGCCCAGCTGTTTGATCACCTCCATGTCGATCTCTTTGAGTCCGTGGCCCGTGGGGTTTATCAAGTACAAGCACGCATGCACTCTGCCGTCCTTGAATCTTGGGTTCCTCCTCACACGCGACTCCTCAAGCAAAATCTCGTCATACTGGTGGCGGATGTAGTCGGAGATCAGTTCAAAGGATGGGGTGTTGTCCAGCGAGTCTCCAAACCCAGGGGTGTCGATGATGTTCAGCTGGATCTTCACACCTTCGTCATCCTCCAACTCGACGGTCTCCTCCCTCAATTGCAACTCAATTTCAGTGGATGTGTCCGTGGGAAGCAGCATAGTCGTCGACACGTCCACCACCTGTTGTCCGCATAGCGTGTTGATAAAAGTAGATCTGCCACTCCCCGATTGGCCCACCACCATAATGGTGAAAGTAATGCCTCTCTTGAGGTGCTTTCTTTTCCTCAGCGTCGAAGACGCCTCTATAATGCTTGCCATCTCGTTTGCAGCTTGCAAAAGTCCTCAATTCTTCTGCCTCTTGCTGTGGTTGCGTACTGTTTCGTTTGTTGATTGATTCTTACATCTTCAAACACGTCGATATTTTGGATCACTGTTTGCTTCACGTGGAAGTGAAAAATTCTGACAAAGGCGATGAGAAGAGCTCGGAAGTTAGTCACCAGTATTTAAGAAAGAGACAGAGCTGAGCGTCAGGCAAGCTAGTGGGTAGACTTGCAGTGTGGTAATAAATATGGCACCCCGCAAAGTGGTTCTGATCGACAACTATGATTCTTTCACCTGGAATCTCTACCAATACCTGTGTGAGGAAGGTGCCGAGGTAGAAGTGTACCGTAACGACAAAATCACTGTCGAACAGGTTGAGGCACTCAAGCCCGACCTTCTGCTGATTTCCCCCGGCCCAGGTCACCCCAAGACCGACGCAGGCATCTCGGGAGACTGCATTAGATATTTCGCCGGTAAAATTCCAGTCTTTGGGGTGTGCATGGGGCAGCAGTGCATGTTCCATGTGTTCGGTGGAGACGTGTCCTATGCTGGAGAGATCGTGCACGGCAAAACATCCTCTGTGCACCACGACAATAGAGGGCTCTTTAAAAATGTTCCTCAAGGTGTATCTGTCACCAGGTACCACTCTTTGGCTGGCAGCGAAGCGACGCTACCAGATGTCTTGGAGATCTCTGCCAGGTTGGATAACGGAATCATCATGGGTGTTAGACACAAGAAGTATACCGTGGAAGGTGTGCAGTTCCACCCGGAGTCGATCCTCACAGAGGAGGGCCATCTGATGATTGGTAACATGTTGCGTGTGACCGGTGGTACGTGGGAGGAAAACGATAGTAGCAGTGCCGCCGTTACCAAGGAGAAGCCCAGTGGTTCCATACTCGAGAAAATCTATGCTCAGCGCCGCAGGGACGTGGAGGCGCACTCCCAGGTCGCTGGCTTCACCTATCGGGATCTGCAAACAAATTATGAACTGGGTCTCGCTCCAGAAGTGCAAAATTTCTACCATAAATTAAAATCGTGCCAGGGTAGCGCTGCTGTGCTCGCAGAGATCAAGCGTGCGTCCCCTTCCAAGGGTGATATCTGCGCGGATTCTATTTCTGCACAGCAAGCCTTGCGATACGCTAGGGCTGGTGCCTCTGCCATCTCCGTTCTCACAGAGCCCCACTGGTTCAAGGGTCATTTGCAGGATATGGTGAATGTAAGAAGAGCGCTGGACGTAGAGTTTACCGCTAGGCCAGCGGAGAGACCATGTGTATTGCGCAAGGAATTCGTGTTTTCAAGATATCAGATCCTGGAAGCTAGGTTGGCAGGTGCTGACACGGTGCTTTTGATCGTCAAGATGCTTTCCCAAGAGGAATTGAAGGATCTTTACGAGTTTGCAACGAAGCAGATGGGGTTCGAACCACTTGTCGAGGTTAATTCGAAGTCCGAGATGGACCGAGCTCTAAGTATCGGTGCCAAAATTGTTGGCGTCAACAACAGGGATTTGAACTCTTTCACGGTCGATCTAAATACTACGAGCAACCTGGTGGATGCAGTGCCCAAGGATGTTTTACTTATTGCACTATCTGGTATCACCACCGGCAAAGACGCAGAGAAGTACAAGCAAGAAGGTGTTCATGGCTTCTTGGTCGGTGAGGCCCTCATGAGGAGTGCTGACCCAAGCGCTTTTATCCATGAGCTTTCTGCATAACGAGTTCAAGAACCAAAAGTAAAAGTTAAGTAGAGTACTGTTGAAAATGAAGATACGTACCTATTGGCATACATATTGAAAAATCTGCACAACGACATACTACAGACATTCTGGTACTTTTGAATAAGATATTGTCAACAAAAAAAAGCAAATCATAAGATTTCTCTAATCCTTCTTAGAAGAGCCAGGTCTGGTGAACTTTGGATTTTGCAAATATGTTAACCCTTTAAAGTTTTTATCCTTGTCATGGGTTTGTTGAGTGGAAAGGAACCCAACATCAACCAATTTGGGCCAGTTCACATACTGCATACCGTCTTTCACCAGATGAGCGGCGGCAAACAGTAATATTACAGACGCACCAAAGAAAAATGCCAAATTTTTGCTGCTAGTGAACGCACCCTTCGGAAAGATTATAGTGGCACCCAACACAGTCAGAGCAGCATAGAAAATGATTGGAATGACTTGGACACTAAATGGTCTTTTGTCGGAGAACGGGGATTGTAGTGAAGTCATGTAAGGTCTAAAATTACCCAAGAACAAGTCATAAGAGTCCTGTCTTGGCCCGTCCAACAAGTTATTTTTGTAGTAACGAGTGATCGAATTGATAAGGTCATTAAGAGCACCGAGCTTAGTACGCTTGCCGGTCCTCGTGAAATCAGTCTTCAGCGCACCAGTGCCAGAGTAAGAACAACTGACTGCGTCAGCGTTGTCCGCCCACAAGTTTTGGAAAGCTCTTAGTAACGATAGATTGCTATCCCAAGCATCGTTATCGGTGATGACTCCTGCGGTTTCCAATTCCTTCTGCAAGACCCAGTGTGCAAGAACCGATTGAACCACGTTGGTTCTGTCTAAACAGTCCATACAATTAGTTCTCACGACGGATTTTTGTTCATGCACAATTCGTTTCACCTGGCCCTCCTGAGAGAGGATAGCATGGAAGAAATCGCTGTTTTTTAAACCCAAACTAGTCAATTGGTCAATGAGCAACTTGACTCTGTACCACTTCATTCCACGACACTCGTGATGGAAATCGAAGTACACGTAGTGTATTTTGGGGTCATTCAAGGCGTTAGCAGCAGACTCGTAGGCTTCCTTGACGGGCAACTCGTGGCCAGACTGGTTGACCAAGTTGACTAGGTAATTTTCACCATATAGTTCCTTCTGCTCTGCAAAGTGCTTTTTAGTGGCGTCTAGTGAAGAACCTTCCTTCAGAACCAATTGGGGTTTGTATTTCAAATTGTTAATTTCTGCCCAGTATACAGGTACAGAACCCCTAGTCTGCAAGTAGGAAAAGAGATGAGACGCATCGGCCGTGTTGGTCTGTACAATGAGTAGTTGCTCCGTCTCGTTGAAATTGCCCACATGGCCATGCTCATCAATGCCACGGCGGAAATATCTGGTACCTGCTCTGAATCTGCTACGTCTCGTAATCAATCCGACAGAGATTGGGGTGGCCCTAAATATTCTGTCCACCACCTTCACATAGCCGTAGATGACAGGTTGGATGAATTCAGCAACGGCAGGGTCTCTAGTGGAGAGTTCTTGCAACTCCTCGGTCAAGTAGTGGTTCCAGAAAAACCTGGTGTCAGCAGTTTTCCAAGAGGGTTTGCTGATATTCGCATTCCTCTGGAAAGAGTTGGTCAAGTCGTAAGTGTACGAGAAAAACAACGTAGCCTTGTTTAACTGCATTTTCAATAGTTTCAAGTACTCGGACTCGTCTGAATCAATCCTAGCATTCTCCTTGGCGGGCACGAGCATGTGCTCAATAACCTTATAGATCAAATGACCATTGACTCTTCCGGCGTCCTCCACCTTCGAAGCAATAACCGCATATTTGTTCAACTTCAAGGTGATAAAACCTAGCAGTGCAGGAATCTTGGTGAGATTTGCCTCTAGCGGAAACTCCTCTAGACCTTCTACCCTCACAGCCTGTTCCTGGTCAGACAAGTATATAACAGCGTCTTTCTTGGTAGGAGTGGTAGACCTAAATAGCAGGCCCTCCGACGTCTTGGCAAACAACAACGGACCCGTCATCTCAACGGAATTACGTTTTCAAGTTAAAGTGCGGGATAGACTTTGGTGACGTACTAGGAAAAGCTGTGATCTCCAAGTCAGATATGTATTACTTTATATTGTTGTTGCTGAACTCTCTCAGAACTAAAGGAAACTAGCGAAATATGAAGCGAACATTCGCAGTCATGAGCCACGCAAAGTGTAACTAAATCCAAAGATACAGAGAGGCAGGAACGGCACGATTCAAAGTTCATAGAAAGATGTATCTGCTCAGTGCTACGTTGAAAGGTCATTCTCAAGATGTCAAGGACGTAGCTGTCATTGGCGAGACCCGATTGGCGAGTGTTTCTAGGGATGGCGCTGTAATGGTATGGACAAAGGATGAAGCCGGGCATTGGCAAGGTGTCATTGTCAATAGACGTGAACTCTTCGTGAATAGCGTATGCTTTAGACCCAGGGACAGTATGGTGTTTTATGGTGCCAAGGATGGGTTGATCAACGGATGTCCCCTGTTTGCCGAGCTTGGTGAAGATCCTGTGTACACGTTGATTGGGCACCAATCAAACGTGTGCAGTTTGAGCAATGAAGGTGATAACGTTATTAGTGGTAGTTGGGACAAGACTGCAAAAGTGTGGGAGGACGGAAGTGTCAAATGGGAGTTGAAGGGGCATGAGGCCTCTGTGTGGGACGCCAAGGCGGTCCCAATGATGGAGCAGCATTTTATGACTGCATCTGCAGATAAAACGATCAAGCTGTGGCACGGTGATAAATGTGTAAAGACCTTTAGGGGTATCCACGACGACGTGATCAGACATTTGGAGTTTTTAAACTCGGGGACTTTCGCCAGTTGTTCCAACGATGGCACCATCAAGATTTGCAACTTGGATGGGGTTGTTTTGCAGACGTTAGAGGGGCACAGCAGCTTTGTGTATAGCGTTAGGGCTTTCCCCAATGGTGATTTGGTTAGTTGTGGTGAGGATCGATCAGTGAGGATCTGGTCCCCTTCGGGCCAATTGAAACAAGTAATCACACTACCTGCGATCTCCGCATGGTGCGTAGACATCATGCCCAATGGTGACATTGTGGTTGGTAGTAGTGATAGTATGCTCAGGATTTTCACTAATGAAACTCAAAGAGCTGCTCCAGCCGCTGAACTCGAACAGTTCAAAAAGGATTTGCAAGGTTCCTCTATCAACTCAAAGGTAATGGGGGTAGATGAATCGAATTTGTCACCCTATGAAGCACTGCAGTCGCCAGGCAAGAAGGAGGGCCAAATTGTAGTGGTCAAGGCACCTACGGGTGTCGTAGAGGCTCATCAATACTCCCAGGGTCAGTGGACAAAAGTGGGGGACGTCGTATCCTCTTCGGGCAGTGACCAAAAGAAGGAGTTTGAAGGAAAGATGTATGATTATGTGTTTGACGTCGACATAGAGGAGGGCAAGCCCCCTTTGAAAATGCCCATAAACGCTAATGACAATGCGTACGTGGTGGCGGACCAATTTTTGGCTCGTTATGATTTACCGCAGAGTTACCGAGACCAAGTGGTGAACTTTATTTTCCAAAATACAAGCGGCGTGTCGCTGGATCCAGGTGGAACCTCAAGTGGTGGCGTAGGTTCCGCCGGGGATGACACGCCAGCTGTGGCCCCTCCAGCACCGGCTATTCCCACGGGGCTTAAAACTTTACCAGTCAAACAGTACCTGTCCCTCAGGAACTTTAACCCCGATTCTATTTTTATGGGTATTGCCAAATTGAATGCCAAGGAGAAAACTTTTAACGATGAGGACCTGGCTCAGATCGGAACCGCCCTGCACAATCTGGACCAGAGCTGGGAAGTGCTCTACTTATACGCTCTTACGATGAGGTCCAACTGGACTAACAAGACCCCTGCATACGATATCCTGAGGCTTGTCGTCCCCCAACTGTCTTCTTCAAACGACATCAGTGAATTTATAGAGGAAGGATTGGGTAGCAAGGATATCGCCATTGCAATGCTCACCGTGCGCATCTTTGTCAATTGTTTCCAAAACAACAAATGGGGAGTGAAGCTGATGTCATCAAAGGACGTTTACAATTCCGTCTTCGAGACTATTGAAACAAATTTCGAAGGCGCCAAGGCCCAACAAATGCAAAACTTGGCAATTGCTGTGGCCACTTTGCTCGTCAACTACAGCTCTTTGATAGTGCAAGATCCTACGGCGATGTCAGATGCAGTGGCCACCATTTCAGATGCAATAAACACTAAGTTCGGTAATCAAGATACGTTCCAAGCATCGCAGGAAGCCGCCTACAGATTACTTGTCGCTTTTGGCAACCTGTCCATGGTAGAACCAACTTTAAGGCAGTTTGCGGGCTCTATCTCATGGATTAAAAACATCAAGGCATACTACGGTAACATCCTGAGGTTTCAGAACATCCTGTTAGACATTGGAGCCTGAAGTTTGGGGTTCTCTGCGCCAGTTGGTTTGTATGTAGTAGCATATTGCACGTATAATTACAATGTGTATGGGTGTTGATGTTGGTGCGACTTGATTCAACAAGGAATAGAAAGATGGGGTCACCCAAAGAGCTTTAGACTGCTCTAAACCAGGTTGGATTAAAGGGAGCACTCCTAAGCATGTCTGTCGAGAACGCATTGGATAAGATAGTGGATGAGAAAGTATGTACTTGGCTCCCCTGCTTGCCTCTGGTCAACGATACTAACGACAGAACGTCGCAGACAGCGCCCGACACTCAACACAAGGTAACAGTAAGTTGAAGCATTTAAAGAATGCCAGTTTCAGAGATTTAGGAAATGAATACGTTGAGCTTTGTTATTAACGCTACGTTGTTTAGAAGTACCGTCGTAGAGATTTGAGGAATAGTTTGGCATCAAGAATTGGCATTGAGGATCGTCATTCCCAGTCCCCACGAGAACCACCCAAGAAAAGACTTCGTTTCATTAATGTACCACTCGATGTTTCTGATTATGCTCTGGAAGACATGGTGAAGGAGTTTGCGGAGCCCGTTTATTCCAACTTTTACGACCACAAGGAGTCCAGGACCGCAGTCTTTGAATTTGCAGATCCCACAATCATGGACAAACTGGTCGAGAAATATAATGATAGCCCTTTGAGTGGGGGAAATGTAAATGTGGAAATCTTTGAACAAGAGAAGAGATCTGACAAGCGCTATCGTCAGAGAGAGGGCCGCAGTGGCCGTGGGTCTCGTGGTAGCCACTACAAGAGACAAGAGAGACGAGAGGAGAAGCCTGCCACGGAGGATGATTTGAACGCTGAGCTGGAGGAGTACATGAAGAGTAATTAGCAGAACGAGCTGTGCACGTATGTTTGTCGCTTTTTGGAACAATGGGCCTAATCGTAAGTGTGTATAGTATGTTTATAAGATGGGGGCGGGGGAGAGCGTAATAAGGGCTTTGAGTTGATTGAGGCCGTCGTCCCTTTTAAATTAGGAAGCTTTTGTACTCAACAGAGCACGCCATTGTAATTTCTCTCCAATATTCGCAAGGGGATTTTGTTTGGGAACAGATTGTTCAATTTTCGTTGTCTTGCAAAGATTTTGAAAACGTTGGTGATAAGACAAAAGGTAAAATTTAACTGAAATTGAATAAGATATAATATTGAAATTTTTTTAAATCTTCCTTTTTGCTCTGGGAGACTTAGACTCGAGAAGCATATTTGGATGCATGCTAAGTCAGCACCTATTCTTAAGAGAATAAAAAAACAATTACCGGTGATTGATCTGTGATGTGGTAGATGAAATACGCCGAAAAAACATACGAATGATCTGCAGTAAAATATAGTAGTCTGCCAAAATTGTTGAATTCCAACAGCTTTAGTTAGCCTTGCTGGCGCAATCGGTAGCGCGTGTGACTCTTAATCACAAGGTTAGGGGTTCGAGCCCCCTGCAGGGCTATTTCTTTTTTTAAAAACAGATTCAGTTCTTGTAATATTTGTCAACTTTTAACGCAAACATCAGGGATCGAACCCGGAAACTTTTTATGCTTTGCAATAAGTCAAACTCGTTATATGTACAAGTACGTACAATGCGCCAGGGGGCAAAGAATATTAGATTAAACAACCGACATCCATTCAGATATGACCTGATTAGTGGCCACCACCACCCAAGTCGATAGCAGGTGGGCAGCCCAAGGTCTTCTTCAGAGAACCGTAGATACCGAACTGCAACGAGGTCAAAGTACCGACCATCACCAAACGAGTTGGCAAACCAGCGAAGGAACCGAAGAAACCCAATTGTTTGGCCAACTGGCCCAAGAGGTTCAGGGTGGACTGACCTGGGGCCTTTGGAGTCTTGTTGACCTTGGACAACAGGGTGTCAGCTGGCTGGGACACAATGGCAGCAGCTAGACCAGCTGTCAAACCAGAACCAAGGTTGATACCAGTGATAGCAGCCTGAGACAACTTCTCCTTGTCACCAACGAAACCGAAATAGATAGCAGAGGCACGTTCAAACACCCAGAACTTGGCAATGTTGTAAGGGATTTGCTTGAATAAGATGGGGGTAAAACCATTGTAGAAAGTACCGACACCTTCCTCTCTCAACATTCTGCTGAAACCACCGACAAGACCAGAGGCAAAATCCGGTCTAGACACCAATCTGATTCTGGTAGCCTCCAAGGGACACAACGCAATGTCGGCGAAAAACTCAGCAATGGCTGCAGAACTCATGTACACGGAGTTTTTGTAAGAGGCAGCGGTGTCAAAACCAAGCAGATCGATGAACTGCTTCTTGAATACTTCGTAACCGCCAAACTTAAATGCACCCTGGATCGAGTAACCTAGCAGGGTAGGGCCAAAACCGGTCAAAAGAGCACCAGCACCTTCCTCACCGACAATCTTTTTGAAAGACCCAATCATACCGGTGTTGTACACCTCTGGAGACAACTGGATTCTGGTCTTGACCACATCGATGGGCACCATGGACGAATGTGTAGAACCGCAACCAATGGCACCAGCCAAGGCGAACTTGGCGTAGTCACCCAAGGTATAATCTGGCACAACGACAGCTGGCTTTTGTTCTGTAACTGCAGACATCTTAGTCTATCCTGGAGTGTGTTTCTTCCTTTTAAGTCAGTGCTCACCTGCTGAACTAAGAAAGCAGATGGAGGAATCGATTATTCTCCAGACACAAATACTGAATCTTAAATAGTAGAGCTAGGAAAAAGAAAAACGACCGCGCGTCAGAAAAACTTTGAAAATGAGCGCAGCGCTACGCAACACTACGCAATGCTACGCAGCGGAAGAAACGGCAAAGACTGTTTTTCTCCGACAAGAATGGGGGGTAGTTGCCCCATGCAGTAATCGAAATCCGGAAGCGGCAGCAGGGAGTGTATGGGGATCATTCTCGTAACAAAGCGCTGATTGGCCAGAGAGCACGTGTCATACGCGATGACGACAGCAGGTACTACATCAGCAACGACATATCCGATAACTTATTCAGTGACACAATATGAGTACTATAAAACTCTATCAACCTTGGGTCCATCTTATAGTACATATATGCTACAGCAGGTATTGTCCCATGCGTTTCTTTCGATTTTGATTTGATTTTGATTTTGAATTTTGTAATAATTCCTATTAGTTCAAAACCCTCATAGCCATTTCGAATGCGGCAAAAGTGGCGCCGTTCACGGGCAGCGATCTCAACATGGTAGGCATAAAACCCTTGACAAAGACACGTGGACCGGACTCTTTGTAGAGTGCCCTTGCCACTTGGAAGACATTGTTCCCGTGCTGAGGTTTGGTCAGACTGTCGGACTGCATCACACTCTTGATGACGTCGGCAGGATAGGTCATGGCCCAGAAGAGGGCGCCAGCCACTGCACCGAAACCACAGACTTTCCAGGTGGGAATGTCCTCCCTCTTGACGCCCTTCTTGGCCTGCAAGTTGCACAGATACTCGTAGGTCAAAAAGTAGACACCGAAGCCATGGGAAGTCCTCATGAGAGTCGCGCTCAGGCCGCGCATCAACTTGCCCTCTTTGATCAACTTGCGACAGCAGTCGATGGCGCCGTGGTACTCGCTGGCCGCAAGAGCCTTCTTCTGCAGCTGCAAGCGGATCCTCACGTGCTCTATGGGCGTAGCCAGGAATGCATTGGCGGCACCACTGACAGCACCGCAGACGTAGTACTGTCTCAGCTTCAACGGCTGCACGTGACTGCCGTTCTTGGCGTAGAAGTATCTTTTCATCGACTCGTTACAGCCAAACTGACAAGAAACGCAGGCACCCACGCCAACCAGTGGAGCGAAGGTGCCCTTGTAGAACGCCCTAACACCTTCGTTCTGAACTAAATCTTTGACCACCTTGAACGCCGTGATGTGGCCCTTGTGCGTTTGCAGACGTACTTTTGTGATATCAAATGGCTGCCCCACTAACACTTGGGCAACACCACTGATAGTACCAGCGAGAATGTCCTTGCATACTCTAGTAACCTTGCGGTACTGGTCAATCTCACCCACTATCTGAGGTGCTGGTATTTCCTCTGACATCTTTTTTATGGCAGTCTTTATTTGTTACTCACGTAACCACCAAATCGCCCTCCATCTTTTCGATCTCTGTCCAGTGCAGCGTTCCTCAAAACTTTTCATTGTTTAAGTATTATCTCTATTCCGAAGTCCTTCGCGTCGGGATGTTCTTTCCATTTTTTTTCTTCTTGGTCGTCGAAACTGATACGCTGTTTATGTTTTTTTTTTTTTTTTTTCATATCAACGCTTTTTAGGGCATTAACAACCGAGCGGAAGCGACGGTGATTCAGAGTCCAGGTGTCGGGATACACACCGTACGAATGACTGCTGCGTTCAGGACCCATATCTAATGCCTCTTCGTAAAAAGCCCATAATCATGCCCCTTTGACAACTCCGGTGACCATTTTGAGAAAACTTTTAGGGACTCTAACTGCGAAACCATCGGCGTGGTTAGCGCTATGTGCACCCCGTACAATGGCATACATAGCTTACAGTCTTGACACCGTGGTCGTTCGAGCGGAACAATTGTAGCGATCTGAAGCCGTGTGTCTGGGCTTCCCCCACATGGAAGAAATGTGTCTGCGAAAGCTCTGATTTCCTGAGCTGCTCACGGGAACTTACTCCATGGGCAGTCCTGTGGCTGTGCTGCATAATGAATCGTGTTTGAGCGGTTGGTACACCAGTCAAGTCACACGAGTCAGGTCACACGGTTCAGTATCTTTTGAAATAGGAAACTGGAGCCAAAATACGGCATTTTCCTGCTGCATGACATTGCACTGCCGGGGTTCCAGGGTTCATCACATTAACCTGATGAACTCGCGCAAATAATGCCGTTGTTGATTTTATAAAATGAAAAAAGAACTCCGCGACGGGGAATTGAACCCCGATCTGGCACGCGACAAGCGCCCATTCTGACCATTAAACTATCACGGACAACTAACTCTTGGGAAGACCCCCAGTGGATTCATCAAAGAGTAAAATTGGTTAGCTTGAGCTCAACGAAACAAGCGATACGAATTGCCACGAAGCAGTTCTTTCGTCCTTGGCAGCCTTTGTAAAGCGCAGCCCCTCGCAGGCCACTTAGTATTTCGTAACCATTTCCTTACGCACCAGTGTGCTGTTGTGATTAATCTTCCCGTGGGGCGTAATGATGCATTTTTCCTTCAGTTTTAATTCGTATCGTACTCTTTGCAGTTGGCTATCTGAAAAGTGCCAACGATGAATGATTTTGCATATGGGAAACAAAGGAACTACATGGTAGAGATTATTGGCTAAACCTCCATGGGTTATAGCAAGTAATTATTTTGAAAATCCAAATTGGCCTTAGCAAGCAGGGCAAAAAAAACAAACAAACAACAATGTTTAAGAAAAAGAAAATAAATTAATCTCATTGGCTTGCCACGATGAAGTATTTAAAGATCAAAACAGACATTTGGCCGCTTTTTAACCTTCTGAGTAGTAATACAATGTTAACTTGAGAAAACTCGCAAAGATCGGGGAGCACATCAGATTGTGCTTGATAAAAACTTGATAGAAATATGACAAGCTTGATTTGGATCGAGTCAGAAAATCAGAGCTTGAAAGTGTGAAGGAGGAATAAAAGCCACTTAGTGTTTTCACAGTAGTTTGCTGTAGGGGAAGGGATAGTTTCAACGCTATCATAAAGGAATCTATTCTTTGAAGGAACCATCATAAGTAGTCCCGGTGGCCGAGTGGTTAAGGCGATGCCCTGCTATTTATACCGATGGCAAATAGGCATTGGGTTTTACCTGCGCAGGTTCGAATCCTGTCCGTGACGATTTGTTTTTTCGTTCTTAAATATCCGCTTCAGTTAGTGGATCGAATTTTGAAACGAGATTGTAGTCAAAGAGACATGGCGAATGCCGTTATACGCTTCCATGAGTTAGCGTAAGTAATAGTATGCGCAGGCCGCACTACTATCACCTTCTCCTACCTTCTTTGGAGTTTCAAACAAGATGCATTTTTTTTTGTTTATCCGCCATTATAGATTCATCATTCAACCTTTATTGATGCTTCGTGGCACATCACGGCTATGTGCTAACGCAATTCCAGTGGTCTTATGCCCTACGCGTTGCCACATACTACTTTGGGAAGTTGTTTTGAAGCGATAAAGTTCATAACATGAAAGAGCATAACTGCCCATGCCAAGCTGGAGAGACACAATGGTCACAGCCCATTGGGAAGATGCAGAAATTCTGCAACCGCGCGATTACGCAAAAAGAGCTTTGGTCTCCGCTATTCCTGGTTAAAAATTGACAAAGTGCAACAAGAAATTATATTTCTAACATAAGGCAGGTTATTATAGCGGCTTCATCATAATTGTTTGACATCCCGAGAGATTGCAAACAGACATAAAGTAGGGAACCTTAAGGATATGAGCGAGCATGCAATTAGCGGCTAGCTTGGAACAGATTGAGGCTTTTGTAGGAGAAAGAGATTTTTTCGAAGTTATTTAGTAGGAATTTACTAGTGGAAAAATTAGTCGCGAAGCACTTGTTTCCGCTGCTTTCACTTATTTTGATCTGGGAAATGTTTTCGCAACAATTTTAGCTTCAGCTGTATCAAAGTCAAACAAATTAAAGATATGAAGTTGCTACTTCCAATTCTATTTACTCTCTGTGTATTATCCAGATTATTAACCCTGAGGTTAAATACCATTCGAAGCGCAGGTGAAGACGGTACCATACAGGTCTTCTTGATAACTGATGATGATACTCTCAATACTGGCATAGAGACCGGGTCCCAAAATGTATAAACCCATCCCTATCAGTCCAAACGACACCAGAACATTGATTTTCTCGGTAAACTGTAGACGCTTAAAAGAGTAATCAGCCCCGTACTTCAGCTTCCTCAGCTTGATATATGCCATCCCCCAAAATACAAAACCAAACCAACAGTCAAACAACGAAGACATCAAGGACAAAAGGTCCGAAAAGAATGGGATGACTTCGGCAATGATGAAAGCACCAGCCCACAGCAAAAACAACAAACCTACCCATACTACCCAACTTTTTAGGGAACGAGAATACCGGTATGTCGACTTGCGGTCAACGAAGGCAAATAAAATGAACTTGGCAGATACGTTGGCATACAGGGCACCTGCATATACAATAGTCGGTACGGCAAAGGAGAATGCAATAATTTTAAAGGCTCTTTCCAATGAACCAAACGCAGGCGCCGTCATATACTTGTCACCCACATAGACGTATATTATAGAGCCTGCCAAGGAAAATATTATCAACTCACAAATGGTCACTATCCAAAGGACCTTTTTGAAATCCTTGGGATTCCGCATCTCAGCAATGAACTGTGGATATGTAACTTGCCCAACAAATGTATAGACAATGTTCAGGAAGGCACCCATCCCATTTACAAAGCTGGTTCCTTTGACCGGGAATGCTCTAAAGACCACTGGAGTACCGTCGTAACCGTAAGGATGAGACTCAACACCGGCGAATATCATGGAAAGCAGTACGGCTATGAACATGGTGCCTGCTGCAAAGGTTCCCATAAAGGACAACGAGGAAAATGTCCTTGGCAAGGAGAAGACTAGCGAAATGCCAGCAACTATTCCGGAAAACCCCACAGTACAGATCGAATGATTCGTGATTGTGTTCAAAAATTTTGCGCCCACTAACACATGCAGACCTTGGATGAGGATGTTATTCAGCAGAAAACACACTGCCGTAGCGTACCACGCCCACCTATACCCCCAAAACAGATACTGTCCGATATCGCAGATATTTTGCAAGTGCGGGAACTTCTCGCAGAATTCTGCAACGATTAGCCCAGTGTACAGTACCGTAGCCGCGACGAATACCGTCAATATCAACCCGGGCACCAAACCGAGTACAGAGTACGACCACGGGAAAGACATAATAGCCAAAACAATGTATTCAGAGAGCATCAGCCCAGCAGTGTGCAACCACGAACATGTTCTATACTGTTTGCTATACTCCCCATCTTCGAGCTCTGATGTCCGGAAACTAACTAGGTCCTTCGCTGCCTCGTTATCGCTGAATTCGACCTCCTGCTCCGTAGGCTGCAACCCATTATCATACTCCAGGTGGAGCTCTGATTCGGACCCTTTCGCCATTGCCATGTATCGATGGCTTCTTGACTTAATAAAAAGTCCGTGAAGCATCAACTACCTGCGATTGGCAGAATTCTCGAACCTTATATATACAATGAAACTATGTCGCACCAATGTCCCCATGTAAAGGTTAATCCAGCTTTGCACAAATTTTATATCCGATTAGCAGTGACTTCACGCTATTCATACGCTTTTCTTATTCACTAGTAGATTTCCACCACAACTTCCATTTTTTTTCCATCGCTTCTTGTGGCGCAGAAATAGTGTGCCGGGCGAGCCGTTGGATCCCCCTTGAAAAGGGTAATCTCCGGGTAAATGGGTCCACGTGATATTACGTAACAGTCGATGGCAAAAATCTTCTGCGTGAGGAAGAAGAACTGCGAGAACGTGTTCCACGCCCTCACTGCCTTAGGTTGCCAAACGAGTAAACGTGTATAAAACTGAACAAATTGACGTTATTCTGCATAACTAAAGCTCGTTCCCCATTCCTCATCGCTGGGACTAACACTTCACTACGTTGCGCGTCAGCGGGATCGGTTCTATGGACCAGAAGATGCTTGTGCGAACTCTAGTAGTTTCGATCGCCTCCTGCCTATCCACATGTCGGGCTCACGTTTTGTGCGAGTCATTGTAGGGAAATTGCTTTGCAGTGCCACGGCATTGGTACACAGTATTTTGTCTTGAGCTATGCGGGACAAAGTATGAACTCAAAAAAAAAGAAAAGCTATTGGCCCGTCCGGCAGCGGTAGAAGCAAACTCTTGCTAAGGGGATGCTATTTGGGGCGTCTCATTTGGTTGGGAGTTAGGTCATGCCGCTGAGGCCCTAAATTCTGTTTTATCGGAAGATCTACGGTCCCTTTCAGTCCTAATATTCTGGTTTCGAACTCAAAACGTCAAGTCAAACAAAAGATTCTTCGGTGGATATCTAACTGTTTGCTTCCAGAGAAGCATATAGTTTAAGGAGGCGATGTGAACCTTTGCAACATTCTGGATTCATTCTTGCGTTTAATCTTATGCACAATATACCCCGGCTTGCGCGATGGGAGCGGTTAGTACTGGTGCGCAGCAAATGCTCCAGTGTTGAAAACATCTTGCAGATCATGGTCACGTGGGACAATAATACAGTATTAAGGCTGACATCAGGAGTTATGCAGGGTAAAGGCAGTGTATAGCCACTATCTTGAGTCTGGCACACGTTGCCGGATCACCAGATGTAGTTTGAATATTCTGGGAAATGTAAATAAAGTGCAGGCGGCGATTAATGTGTGTGACAATAATGCGGATGAGCGCCACAGGGGATTCAGATGCCCAAATAAATTAGGGTGGTCGGTGTGAATAAGATTGACTTTCGCCATTTTGTATTTCATTCCAGAGAGAAAACTAGACTGTGCACCATCTATAGCCATAGTCTATCAGGGTAGCGTACCAAAGTTCATATGCAGTAATTTGTAGATGAAGCGCAGACGTGAAAGTGCAGGAAAATGGGGGAGAAGGATTTAAACGAGACTGAAACGTTTGTTACTGAACATTCATTTTCCGAAGGTGTGGCTGTATGTGTGACTTTCATCGCAGCCCTGGCAATCAGTATTTTCATCAAACGTAGGCTTTTGGCTCCAAGGGAACGGAAGCTGGGACGCTTAAGGGTGATACGAGAGGGCAGAAAAACTAAATATCAATACAAGCTATCGAATTTGTTGGAGCGCTTAAAAAGCTATTGCCTCTGGCTTCTGGTGGTATTTGCAAGCAGAAAGTTTCAACTCCAATAGCACTTTGGGCCTGTGAATTCAGGCGAACGAGTATTCAGTTTTCACCAATAACGTCATTTTATCGCTGCGGTAACTGCATCTTTTCCGTTATTGAATGATATTTTACTTGATAACTGATGTAACTGGTCCTGCCTGATCTTGCCCTTTACGTTTCCTATGTTGCTGTTTTTAACTTGATACAGGGAATTATACTAGCAGCTGGAAGAGCGAGAAAGGGTGGGATATTGTTTCACCTTCTTGTCTGCGACAGCTCACAAGAAAGAGATTTGAATTTAATAACCATGAACACCTTTTGTGCGCGATTATTTATCCAGATTGTATAATATAGCGTAGTTCCTGGGGCGTTACAGACTAATATGCGTGGGGTTGTCTTCGTCGAAATGCTTCTTTCAGGGATTGGGCACAGTTCCACATTTTCGGTGGTGGTAATTTATTCAAGTTATATGCTGGAACTTTTGTCTCACCCAATTACTCTTGTAACATGGTCTGCGATAGCATGGCTTCAAGTGGTGATCGTTAAATACTTAACTTCAACGATATTCTGGGTACATTCTATTGCTTATCTACTCATTTGTAGAATCTGGCATTCAGCCTCTCATGTAAGTTCTATATTATATGTGAAGCTCACCGAATAACCATACGCGCATATTTTTGAAATAAGGAAGAAGAATGATATGGCACAAAAAAGACGGAAACGTATTTGAACAAAAATTTCAACTGTCGTATTTCTCATTTTATTGTTATTATTCATGGCATGCACTATACGGATACATTTTATTGTCTTATAAATCCAGATACGTCCATTCAGGGAGAGTTTTGACATTGAAAACAAATTTATCCTCCGGCTGACTCAGTTGTTACCTTGCCTTACGGCACATGATAAATCCATAGCCCTAAATACTGCAGCAGGAAGAGTAGATCCGAGAGACTAATAAACCTATATTTATTATCATTGAAACCTCACTAACAAATCAATTACTGTGTTGCAGGTTGTACAACACTCTAGATATGACTTGTAGATCTTAAATTTCGAAAATGGAATGCAAGAAAGTTCTATTGATAATTTTTTTTATTCCCTTGAACGTCGGAACCTAATTGTACATTGTTGCTTCAACAGCGAGCGCCAGGGTTCTTTTTTCGAGAGATATTTTTAACTTGATAAGTTTTAACTCTAGCTTCCAAATGTCTTAAAATTTATCGAAGCTCATCGTTAGGAGGCAATTGGGGCAAAATCATCCATAGCAACTGGGCTCTTCGATAATTGAAGCCAGTCCCTTAGATACGTTTCGAACAAGATACCATGTTTATGATTTCAGCAACAAGTTTGGGTGCCGATCTTTTTAGAAATGAATCACCACCGCTAGTTTGAAACCCCTCAAAGCGATTCCATGAACCTATCTAGGTTCTTTAAAAGTAGATCTTTTGTTATTGACCGGCACGTCGATTAAAGTGTGGGAAATACATCAAATCAAATCAAAATATTTTTGGCGTACTGGCAGCGGGTCGCTTTTGCTTCAAGAATATAGTCTTAATTGGTACAGTGTATTGTGCTCGCAACAGTATGCTTTTGGTAACGCGGGTAATTTCTGGAAAACTGCCACTGCTTAAAATTCAATTGCATATACCAGCTAAAATTCAAGTTCTCTCTGCTGGTGCTTGATTTTTATACTTGCCCCAGCAAAGCATACTTTTTCTGCTTGCCTTGTGCCAGGCATGATCCTTTGTACATTGAAAACTGCCGAGTTTAATTTGATCCAAAAGTGACACAGCTTGTTAAAATGGAAAACAGGCATAGAGAACGTTATGAGAGCATACGCACCAATGATATATCGGGGGCAACAGGCAGAATCCCTAGCCCTGCAGCTGCGACAACAGGAGACACCCCCCTGTGTTATTCTAACTATTTTAACAATTGCTCCAGTTTTTCTGTGCCAATGACTTCTTCAGCTGTAAATTCAAATTCTTTATAATTCAACGACTGGATGAATCTGAATTTCTGACTTCGGCATGAGTTGGTTTCAGTGCCTATGATCTCCATACCACTTAAACTTCAACTTGCTGCTCCATCTAAATCAGAAACCTCTGTCTCTCGCAGTCAGCACAGTTTATTTTGTCAAATAGTAATTCTACTTCTGCTTTTCGGTCTAAATTAACAACAACTAGTTTCAGTTCTTCTATTCCATCATTTTTATTACTCCTGGTAGTCCCAGCCCTTTTGTTTTATAGGGATCACAAACTGTCAATTCTAATTCTGCTATTTAGTTCCACAGCCAGTCCATTCTGTTCCGTCTAACCGTAACACTTTGAAGAAAAGCTAAAACCATGGATCGTACTCTTCCATTCGCGACTTTAGATTGTCACCACCAACTCGGTAAGAATGCAAGTTTCAAAGCAGCCAACACTGTAGCTATTTTTTTTTGAACCCATCGATCAACTATCGGTGTGACAATACGTAGAGTTCGAATTGCAGCAATAACTTTCCATCTGTAGGTCTACTAGTAACTGCCATATCCAAAGGTTTTGCCTTGACACTTACCAGCTAATCTCCTAGTTATACGGTTTATGGACCGAACGGCACCTAACGGGATACAACCGCCTGTATCGTGGCTCACAATAATGATAAAACTCAGACGGTCACTTCTACACTATAATTCCCGCATTCCACCAGCTCTCTTCTAATAAATCGGCCGGCGCTCAGAATTGTAACGAAACCAAGATTACTCTTGGAACATTTGGCGGCAACACTAAACTAGCCGTTTTCAAGACGATATCGAGGGCCTACGATTTTACGTCAAGAAAGCTTACAAAATCGGCCAAATAATACGGAGTATCATCCAGTACTCTGATTGAATCATGTGGTGTTATTTATTCTTTCACTTCGCACGTCCATCCTGGGTTTCAGCAACTCCTGAGTCCGATTGCAACTTTTCCAAATATATTTTCGATCAAAAAAATCCCGATGGTTGGAAACGACATAACATAATACAATATTCAGAAGACTCTGATTCTTGAAAATTTGCGGTATATTGAACTGGCCGTTGCGCATCACCGGGATCAATTTTATATGGACCAGGAGAAGCTTGTGTAAACTACGGTAGTTTCGATCGCCTCCAGCCTACCCACATGCTGGGCTCACGTTGTGTACCGATCATTGTAGGGAAATTACTTTGCCAATTAGAAAAAAACAGGAAGAGCGCGACTGACAAAAGTTTTGAATACCATGATTAATAGAGGTGATAATTTTCACAATTTCACTTATGCAGCATTTTAGTATCAAAAAATTGGAGCCCTTCATTGTTATCATTTTCATTCAGTGTCAGCTGTTAAAAGATTCGTGAAGTGTTTTTCATTCATTCTCAAGATTTTAAGAGTATAACGGTCACTGAAAGTTTCGGGGTATTTCCTTTACACCAAAGGAAAAGTAATGCGATTGGCAATGGGTAGCCAAAAATTTTGGATGCAAGATTTTTCATCCTATTGTCAAGCAAAATTTTCACATCACCAATGCCTAAAGAAGTATCGAAGGTGATCAGATAGACACTGCGAGTACTAAACTGACCGATATAATCACAGTAATACAAATGATGTTATTGTCTTGCTTCCTTCCTTATTTTGAGCCATCCTTCCGCATTGATTTTGTGACTATCCTGTGTGGATTTATTCCAACTCCTTGGATTAACAGAACGCGAAGTTTAAGCGAGCGCAAAGTTTGTTTTTTTTGCAGTAGTTAATAAGAATATTGAAAGAAGGGTTGTTCAGGTAGCTTCAGTAGTAACAGCAATGCCCTTTCTTATGGCAAAAAAGCTTGGAATGAAACAAGTTAAACCGGAAATATTTTCCACAGAGATTGAAGCTCTTAGATGTGAGCGCGCTTTTGAAGTTCCTAGTTTCTAGTTTCTTCTTAATACCTGCTTACTTCATATGTACCACAAGGTACCGGATCTTTCAAAAATCTTGAAAGATAGCATTGTGGCTTAATGGAGTGTTCAAGATTATCACAGTCCGTAGGTTAGAATTATTCAAGAAGTTACTAATTTTTGAGTTGCTCATTTAGACTTTCAAAGACTGTTGGATATATAACCATGGCAATAAACACCTCCAAACTACCAATGCCAGTACGCAAATACTACGCCTTGCGATATCCCTTGGAATTTTCGACATCAGCAACGTTGTCATGCATTTCTGCTCTCCCTGCAAAAACTACTTCTATAGAAATAAACTAGTTGACGACGGTGCTAACTCGAGGAAATGCGAGTTCGTGTAATATTTTCATGACATGATAACAAGCAACATGACAACAAGCAACACAAACATCTTACCCCATAAGTCTAACTTATTGAGGTCGTACCGGCTGTCATCCCTCCAATTACAAGTACAGCCATCATGCGGAGCAGAACGCAATACATCGTATCTCACCTATAAAATGATCAGTAGTCATAGCCACAAAAATTCCTGGACTCGCTTGGAGCTACGAGTACAAACTGGCCACTGCATAACTGTGACTTTGCAATTTCACGAACTGCCAACGGTACTATATCCAAACCACAAAATTCGGCGTCTCGGGGCTACACAAGGAGGTACAAATGGAGGAACACTAAAGAGGCCAGCTAAAGACAACAGTGGAAATTTGGTGCAGTATTTTATGACTGCAAAGAGAGTGAGCACGACAAAACCAATATACAAAAGTGCCTACGCATATAGAAATGGTCAGCCTACGGCGGGGCCCTGACTTCAGAAAAATTTAAGTTGACAGTACACGCCTGCTGATGTCTCCCACAGACCTTTCCATGTTACTGCATTGGAATAAACTAATTTCCTTCTGCTTTAGGGTAGGGCACCTGCTAAACTACAGCAACTCTTAAATTAAGTGCCAAGTACGCCACATGGGCTCGAAAATTCTCTGTAAACGAAAATTTCAGGCTTCATAACACCAAAAATGCTAAAAATATGATTTTTCCTCCTTCTATGTTTATACGTGTGCTGCTGAGAATGGCTACAGCGTTTTGGAGGAAAACATTTCTGCGAATTACTTGAAATGCCGTAATGTGGCAACTTTAGAAGCTTAGATTCAAGCAAAAACGAGGCCGTAAGTTAAAACTAGATCACATGCTCAAAATCTGTTGTATTTAAAGCACCCGTACGGATTAACAGCATGCTTGAATTTAGGAATGTACCACAAATAACTTTTTATGACCACAAATTTCTCCAAGCCTGCCAGCAGTTAGAATGAAAACCCTTAGTACCAGTCAGCATCCTGTACTTAACCAGGCTAATCGGAGTAGAGGGTACCAAAGGTTTGTACCAAAAGGTGCTATCGAGTGCGCAAGGCCCAACTGTACTATGCTTAAAATTAGCAATAAGTTGATGAACCCTTGCGAAGAAGCAGGGCACTACCTTTTAGAGACGTTCGTTTGGACCCCATATTATAGTTACTACATAGTGGCATATTTATTAGCTCCGCATTATAGAGCTTTGTAAAAACCTTGAAATGCCTTCTAAAGACTAATAAGGGCCTTTCCTTCTTTGTATTTAATCGAAAGGTGTACAATAACTGGAAGTACAGATTATCCCAGACTTTTAACTGAAATTTTCAAGCCCCAAAGTCTCATCGAATTGTTTTCTCAGCAATAACATTGGACGAACATTTTCTTACTCGGACTTTAACTTGCTCTTCAGTGATAATGATTGCCGGAACGAGATGCTCATCGTATAAAAAGCACAGAAATGCATTTTGTGTAATCTAAGAAGATTTTCACCCGATTAACAGCGACTTTCCAAAACCTTGGAGAGAGTCATTCAGCTGAACGCAATTTAGCGGCAAAATTGCTGTCGTCTTGTCACCGGTCAAAGGGCGCAGACCACACTGATTTTGTTGATCTTATGCCATAATTATAGAAAGGTTTCAAGACAGAAAGTCAAATACGGAAGCGAAAGATGATACACCAAAGAGGCCTGGAAAAGCCAATCAGGTGCTTCAAAACATGTAACAAGCGTAGATACCCAATTTTAATGCTGCAGTTTAATATTAAAACATTTGGATGTTAGTATTTTGATAATTTTCCTTGAACTAAATTAAAAAAAATGTAACTATAATAAAAAAGAAGTGTTCACATTAAGTGTTCACTTTCATTTACAATGGGTCTGATGATTTTCTGCGGCTATTGAGAATATTATTTAGAAGACTGAATTCATATTACTCGAAGGGTAGACAATGGGTAACGTTTCCTATCTAAAAGTCAATCCTTTATCATTCGAAATGTTAAGTGAAAATATTACCCATTATAATTAGTAATGTGCTCTTCACAAGTAGTTTTTAAGGTTCCAAATATTGGAAAATATTTAGTTCAATATAATAAATAATAATAGCAATGAGACTGTGAATATGAATGGAAATTAAATAAACTATTCACCATAAAGGCAGTGTTCGGAACTATAATCAGGGTGCAAAAAAGTCCATATGCCCGATGTATCTGTCTTAACGGGATTGAATAACCAGGGAGGTATAATAAGAAAAAAAGGGGCAAATACATTTTTGTGTTGTATTGGAAGAAAAATTCCTTCGAACGGAATATGATTTCAATCTTCTTGAAATGGTTTGTTACAAGTTCCATTTATTCAGCCGGATATCCGAATTCCCCTATTACTTTTTTGCCAAGATCTCTTAGTAACCGGTGAAGTGTAGGTAAACCATAATATGGGCACTATTGCTTTCTTTATGAAGTAAATCGAGGTTTACAGCTTTTTAATAAATAGGATGATACTAATTCCTGACAGGCAGAGGTATTAGAATGAGGTAGAAGAAATGGGCCGCCAGTTCTCAAAGCTTGGAGTTCACGGAAGGTAATGTGCATTCCACCAAAAAGTTGTACATATGTTGACCTAATTTGGTATCTTACAATCAGATGAAGCCTCTGTGGATCTTGTTTGTAATCTCCAAACATAAAGGAATAGAAAAACAAATACGAAGTAAGGAATGAAGTTCTTATTGTTGAAAAATGCCGATATGTTTAGAGATTCTATATTTAAAGAAGCTAGCAGCATTTACATCCATATATTAATCATTTTTACGCATTAAGGAAAAGTAGGTGCTAGTCCCATCCCGCAGAGACCGCAGATTTTCCGAATCTGAGTAATATCATAAAAAATGATGAATATGGATAATGGTGATAAAAAAATACAAATTAGTAACCTCGAGTCCTGTATTGTCGTCCTGAAAAGTATTATTCATAGTTTTACTTTGACAAGCGCCCTGAGCTTGTAAACAGCTTTCGGACTAGAAAGGTCTCAGTTATCATTAAAACTTTATTCCGATAGTTCAGAATGGAAGATTTCTTGAAGAAATTGTATGAAGATCAAAGTTTTTACGACAATCATACCAGCGATCAGTTTTTTTTGGACTACTAATAAATTACATGCATTCACCCAAGAGTTATTGCATTTCTTCTTATCCTCAAAGCATATGCAGATGCACTATTTCATAACATAGGACAAACTTTTTACTTATCCAGTCCAATTGAAAAACATTTGGTTTTGAACATGTTTTCGATCCCCAAAAAATTTGACAGAGCCGAATAATAAGGACCACCCAGCGATAAAATATTATAAAATCAGGTCGAGTTAAAACCGTTCAAATTTCGAAAATTAAAAACATCAATCCAAAAATGAAGTCATCACAACAAGAAAACGACTGCGATAGCTGCACCAAATATGCCACCTCCTACAGTTACCACACTAGCACCTCCACCAGAGCTACTAGACGATACCGTAGCGGTTCCACTTGACTTGATAGTATCCCCTCCAGTACCTGATTTTATAGTACTTGACTTGCTGGTAGCGCTTCCGAAATTGTTACCTGATGACGCATCACTATCTTTCAGAGTTTTGGTGAGAGTGCCAGTGTAGTCGTGTCCATTCTTGGAACCAGTAACAGTTTCCGTGGTAGTTATTAAATGACTTCCAACAGTAGTGTTAGATGATGAGTTACCAGTTTCCAGAGTTTTCGTGAGGGTGCCGGTGAAGTTTTTGCCATTTTTAGATCCAGTAATTGTCTCCGTGGTGGTTATTAAATAACTTCCGCCGGTACTGTTTGACGACGAGATACCAGTTTCCAGAGTGTTTGTGAGAGTGCCAGTGTAGTCGTGACCATTCTTGGAACCAGTAACGGTCTCCGTGGTGGTTATCAAGTAACTTCCATCAGTGGTACTTGATGAAGAACCTGTATCTTCCAAAGTTTTAGTGACAGTCCCGGTGTATTCTTGGCCATTCTTGGATCCAGTGAAAATTTCAGTGGTAGTTATTAAATCACTTCCACTGGAACTTGCTACCTCGTCACCAGTCGTAGTGACAGTACCGTTGATGGGTTTGCTACCTTTAGTATTTGTGTACGTTATAGTGGTAGTTTGACCGGATTTCAAACTGGAAGTGGTTCCGTCTTCATCGACTGTGACGGTCTTAGTGTACACCACACCGTTTTTGGATCCGGTGAAGGTTTCAACGGCACTTTTGCCTTGCGTCACAGCCGAAATAACAAACAAAGAAAAAACAAACGAAATTTTCATTTTTATAGGATCCTGGTGCGTTTCTATATCTACTGAGAGCCAGTTAAGGAGGTAGCTTACCAGAAAAAAAAATCTAGTTACCGGGTAAAAGAACAGATTTTTGTAAAATAAGGAATGAATGCTACTTTAAATATTTGTATCCTCGAAGAAAAGAAATAATTACTGCGACTCACTTTGCGAATGGTTGATTGATCAACAGTTTATTTGAGTTTGATCCATACAAGGGTGATTTTTTCGAAGTCTGCACCCTGCATCTTGAGGAGTCCTTATAAGAATATTCCATTTTCGGAAACTGCACCGTGAACCTTAAATTTACACATCATTTTCTGGAACCAGTTAAGTAAAGAATAGACAAGGATCGCATGACCAGGGAGACCTACGCCAAAAATTGCAGTCTTCGAATTGTTCGGAAACCATTCACTATCTCCAACTACGTTAAGCAAATTAATGATATTAATTGCTAAAACTAATCCTGTAGAATTAAAAGTTTCAAGAACAAAAGAAATACTTCTATGAGGCGAGGGCTGTAAATGAATCACGCTTGTTACTTGAAGTCCCTTTAGGGAACCCCTCACGTTCTGCCCCACCCGTTACACTTCTAGATATTCCTCAGTAAAAGCGAAGCAATGTGAGAGAAATAGGAGCAACTTCTTGCACCAGGAAAGTACATCCTCCTGATAGACTTGATATTAATACACAAGATTTGATGCCGAGCAGTGGTAGCGCCATGTTCGATTGAACAAGATTTTTAGAAACCAATAACTTGAGGAATGCCAACTTGAAGGGCAAATGCTTCATAAGCGATGATTTCTTAAGAAATAGTGAACTGACCAGAAAGGCCTGCTTGGAGCTCGCTAACTAATATCATGAATCACAGTGCCTGAAATTTCGTCCTCATCACTGATCAGGTGCTTAGATTGTTGCTTGTGGTGGGGGTTTACGTTTCTTCTCAGCTTGTGGGACATTTTAAGCTCTTGAATTTCTGAAGCAAAATTATACATTGGACCCGAATTCGTGTCCATCATTAGTACAAAGTAGAAATTATCCTATACCCAGCATGATTGATTTCGGGCTAATAAAATTTCCCATTATGAAGTAAGTACTCAGAATAAGTATAAGGAACCATTGTAAAATTTTTAAGTGTTAAGTTTGTTAGTTTGATGTCAGCTTTGTAAAAGCAAGCTACAGCATATCAGGACATAGAAAAGGGGAAACCTTGACAAGTTTGAACTGATGTATAGAGCAGTTTAAGTTACACTTTGTTGTATCTTTGTAGGGAGTTAAGAGCTTCAAGTCATGAGAACAACACCGCTCCCTCTCTCCTCCTTAGGTACTGAGTGCCTGTATGTAGATTGCTTTTCAGTTTAGTTTGAGTGTTAATATTGAAAAGTTACGTATATAATTGAATACTGAAATATTAATTATCTCAAGATTTGCCAGCATTCCATATGTGAAATATTAATTGTCTTATTTTACTAAGCGAAAATTGTTCAAATATACGATGACTTATCGATTATCCCTCTTACAGTACCTCCCTAACCGAGAAATCTACATAGCTAGCGGTGAGGATTCCTGGTTAGAAACAGTACTGTGCTCGGTAATGATCTTTTTAAAACCGCCAGCAGGGCTGCAAGGCATCTCTTTTGATTCTCAGAGCGTACACTTATGCTCTCTCATAATTAAGAACTCATAGTTTTAAACTATCTAAGTCATAGTATTTACTTTGAGATCTCTAACATATTTACCTTTATAGCCTAAAAATGTTCTCAAAATTTAAGGCAGGACTTCAGTAAAAAAAAAGCCAAGACACTTGTAGCCCCAGAGAGATAGCAAATGTTTTTGGGCAAGTAACAAAAAAAGAGGAACCTTTGGATTAGAAAAAATACAGAAATTAATCGGAACAAATCCATCACAACAGGTAAGCGGCAAGGACAGCGCCCATAATACCCCCACCTACAGTTACAACAGCAGCGCCCCCAACGGAGGTACTCGATGATGAACTAAAGCTACTGGACGATGAAGTAGAGCTAGTCGACGATGAAGTAGAGCTACTCGAGCTGGACGCTTCCAGAGTCTTCGTGAGAGTTCCAGTGTAGTCGTGACCATTCTTCGAGCCGCTGACAGTTTCTGTGGTAGTTATTAGACTTCCACTGAGACTTGCCGTCTCGTCACCGGTGGTAGTAATAGTTTCAGTGAAGGTGTTGCTACCCTTAGTATTTGTATACGTTATAGTGGTAGTTTCACCCGAACTTAGAGTTGCAGTGGTCGCATCGGGGTTAATAGTGGTTGTGACAGTCCCAGTATACTCATTACCGTTCTTAGACCCTGTGTACGTTACCGTAGTAACTTCAGCTTCCAGAGTTTTAGTGAGAGTGCCCGTGTATTTTTCGCCATTCTTGGATCCACTAACAGTTTCAGTGGTAGTTATTAAATCACTTCCACTGAGGCTTGCTACCTCGTCGCCAGTTGTAGTGACAGTCCCAGTGAAAGTTGTGCTACCCTTAGTATTTGTGTACGTTATAGTGGTGGTTTCACCAGAACTTACACTTGAAGTGGTTTTGTCGGGGTCGTAAGTGGTTGTGACAGTCCCAGTATACTCAACGCCGTTCTTGGATCCGGTGTAGGTTTCCGTGGTACTTTTGCTTTGACCCACAGCCGAGACAAAAAACAAAGAAAAAATAAACGAAATTTTCATCTGTGCAACTTCTTGATTTACAGGCTTATAGTTATTGATCACCAAAGAAGGGACTAGCTTGCTTGGAAAGAATTTGTTGGTTACCAGGAGAGGGAACAGAGTTATGTGAAACGATTGTTGGTTAGTGCTGCTTAAATATCTGTATCCTCGAGAAAAATCGAGTAATTCCTTCTGGAAATCCTCCTTCCAGAATAGTTGATCAAGCAACGGGGGTGTCTTCAGCCGATCGATATGGAGTTGGTTTATTCGAGGATTGCACCCTGCATGTTAAGGGCCCTTCTGCGAATGTTCCCTTTTCGGAAACTGCACTGTGATACTTGAATTTACACCCCATTTTCTTGACCTCCGTAAAAGAAAAAAAAAAAATCATATGACTTAAGATGCCGCACCCTGGGAGCACTTGCCTTTGAGCTGTTCGGAAAGCATTCGCTAACTCCAGGCAGAAAATTAGTTACGTAGAGAATTGGTACCTTTACTGGAACTAACAAACTACGCGGATTAAACTTCCAAGATCAGAAGAAACGATTTTATGAAGTGAGGATTGTAACTAAATTACGTACTTTGCGAGAATTCTCGTCAAGGGAACCCTTACGAACTCTTGACCTAGTACTATCCCCGTTTTTATCTCCAAAAGAATCGGAAAAAAGGACATTAGGAGAGATAGCAGTGGATTCCTCGTATTATGAAGGATAGAACTCATAAATTTGATGTTAGTTCTAGTGAAAGAAGAGCAAAATTATTGATATCGGTGATATTGTCATGTTTACTAGAAGGCTTTTAAAAGCCAAAAATTCGCAAAACGGTAACATGAAGAGCGCATGCGTCATACCCGACAATCCTTCGAAAATGGACTATTAACTGCTAGATCTCTTACTCTTTCGCCGGTCTCACAAGCATACCTCTCTTCTTTTTGGACCCGTGGCTATCAATTGGCTAGAGAAATGTGTTGGAAGTTTCCGAACTTTTCACACTCGGAAAACCCAATTTCTTCGAGTTACAGCCTCCGGATCTAGCTGAACCTGTGGATCGCCACAACTTTGAATATCTTATTTGTGGATTTTTGAATGGAAAATATGAAACGGCAAGCTTTATTGTTTTCCTATGGGGTCGATTTGTTACTCTTTTCCTCTCGATAGCAGCAGGTCCAGCAGGGGAAAGTTTAGTATCACTGTCCATAAATTGTCTTCTCGTTTAAAGACCTTTTATAGTTTAGATCCTATATTGGATATTTCCCTAATTCGCTTTCATAAAGTCTGAAGATAATCTTTAAGTGGATGACAAAAATTGATTCATCCAGTGGTATGTAGGATGGAGTATGCAATAGTGTTGTGTGTGAGTTGAAAGATGATGATATTTCAATGATTGTCAGGTAAGCGTGCATGCAAGACAATAATTTTTAGGCAGTGAATATGAGAAATAATCAGGGTAAGTTTGTATTATTGAGTACGCGGGATTGGTAGGTGGTTATCACTTGAGAATAATATACGAACAAATATATGAAAAAATATTAGAAGGTCAGTCAATATTGTGGTAATAAAGACTAGGACTAAGATGTTGGGGGATACGTAAAGGTATAACGGAAGTCTTGAAGTAATGAGTTTTGAGTGAATATTATGTAGAAATATTGAGTGTTTATGGAGTATAAAAAAGGATGTATCGGTTGAGGAACGCATTATTATGGGTTATTTAAGATGAAAAATTAATGGTTTTATGTCTGTTGGAGCATGCTTTTCCGGTTTGGAGGTGTCACTTAAATTGTCGGTTTTTGAGTCAGTGGAAAGGCAGTGGTGAAGTTTAGCGTGGAAGAAGGAAAAAAAGAAGAAGTAAGAGACAGAGATAAGCAAGGTAAAAGATCAAAAGATTGGCGAAGATATTATATATGATTATTGCGAGTGAGGGAGGCGGTATTGAAGTTGCAAGGGCAAATCAGAGGTTGTGAAGTGGGTGGTAGGGCAAAAATAGGCGTGAGAGGAGTGGCCAGAACAATTTTAAGACCCGGAGAGGACCATACGAATTTGGTTCGTCACGGAAAGGTATGTTGAGCCTTTTAATTAATCAAAGTGCAGTTCCATAAAAAACTTATTATCATTTTTATTTTTTATAATAAATAAATGAAGTATAAAAAGGTTATATTAATTTATATTATTCTCAACTTTAACAAGTGTATTTATATCATAAGGCAAATTAGTATTATAAATATTTTTTATACTTGATACTTTATTATTATGTTCAGAAGGAATAATAATATATGATTTATGGGCTAAATCAGAGGTGCGTAAAGACGTGAGATAGGTTCCGTATTTAGCGATAGATGTGATACAGGGCAAACAGTACGCGTGAGAGACCTGACCAGGAGACGCTTTGAAGAGCCGGGGAGCGGAATATGGATATAGCCTGCCATGGGGTATTGCGCTTTTTAATTCAATAATGAGCGGTTCCATAGGCTAAACCAGAGGGGTGCGTAATGGTGAGGTAGATACCGTATATAGCGACGACAAGAGTTAGAGTAAGGAAAGGGCGAGCAGATGGGTGTGATTGACCAGAGAAGGTGCGAAAGTTTGCTTGAATTGTCAGAGTGGGAAGTCTTATTTGTGTGTTTGTAGAGGTTGGCTTTCTGGTTATTTGTTTGGTGTACGTATTGGCACTTATTCTTACGAGCGCGCTTTTCGCTTTGCCAGTCTTGATATAGTTTCTTATTAGAATGGAGAAAGCATGCCGGTATTAAGGAGGTTTGATATGTTAGTAGAGATGTAGTTGATTGATTAAAGGAGTTAAGATATTAAAAATTGGGTATAGCGAGGTTAACCTCGGACTGTCTAAATTTTAGGAGCTCTATTTTCTGATGTCTCAACTATAGTTCCTAACTCGAAATTGAAGGTAGCCTAGATATTTTCATGTTGATGGCACTACGGGAAAAGGAAAAGTATAGGTACGAGTCTGTCAATTTCAAGACTGCCGTGAAGAGGATGATAAGAGTGGAAAAGAATGGAAAAGAATGGATTTGAAAACTTTCATTTCATTGATATTGATGGTATTCTCCATGAACAAAAGGAGCTGATTAACTTCCCTTCGAGAAAGTTGTTTGAGGTGGCTCCTAAAGAAGTTGGCGGTTTTACCGGGATGAAAAATATGGGGTCATCAAAGTAGTCAATATCTTGACTTGTGTTGACCGGAAAGAGATTCCACTGAACATGTTATTATTATTATTCCTTTGAGAGGAGTTGTTAAAAGGATTTTCATGTTATAAGGCAAGCGCAACATGTCAAGATATGTCCTAGATTATTCTTGAAGGAGTTAATTTGACAGCTTTCAAGACCTTTGAAGTTTAGAAAATACTTCTCACGAGGGTTGATCGCAATATCTGACTAGAATTCCGTTACTAGAAGGGACGTTCCAAGTATTTGAGCACTTGGATCTTTGAACGCTCTTATGGCGTTGCTTGCTCGAACATAAGACACAGTTCTATGAGGCGTATTTTCCTCAGCTTCATCGATCGTGATGCAGTTTTGAAGGAATATCACAAGAGCACAATCAGACTATATGACCTTCACATGGTACCTTACCTGCTTTTACTAATACATGCAAATGGTTTATCGATTTTTCTGCCCACACAAGCGAATAAGCCAGTGAAACCCGAATCGACACGGAAAAGTTGGAACGTGACTTGTCCGATAGTGAAACATTAATATAACGTACCCGTCGCGAGTATACGTCGATATACTTCTCATAGGGCCTAAACGAAACCACAGGTTGATTTAAGCATATCAGTAGATAAGAAGAAGTAAGGACGACGGCTGAGGCCAGAATAGGTAAATACGACCCAAAAAGATACAAAATTGCGCGGGAGGTGCACCATTGATGATTGGCAAATGACAGGGATAATTATTGTCAATTGCAGGTAAATTTAGGCCACAGCATGAGTAATTTAAGGCCAAGACCTTGAGTGGATTTAAAAATGCCAAAATATGTGGGTACCCATCGGGGAAGCCTTCATGTTTTGATTTCTGCATTGGTGCTAGATGAATTGCTAAGAGAAATATTTACGAGAAAAGTTATAAAGTTGGCGGCATTTCAAAAAAATTATCCACTTACCGGGGACAACCGTGGAGTTGGTTTCAACTACATCAAACTTTGAGTGAGGCAGCAGAATGTGATAACCTCATTTGGTGGAGCCACTTCACTGCCTAAGAATTAACAATTGCACGGCTTGGCAAAGCAAGGGCGAACGTGCATTCAGTGGAACTTGATATAACCGACAAGCACGACACCAGTAGAATTCCAAAAAGAAAAGATCTTTCGACAGTGTTGATGTTTACATCGGGAATTTCAAACTTCTATTAGGAGGTGTTGAAGGCACTGGCTGGACCATTATAGTATTAATTTATTTTATTAACATAAAAATAAAGATATATTCAGAATAATAAAAGTAATATTTTTTAAAAATATAGAATAAAAAATTTACTATTTCAATTATTGCCTTAAGACCAATTATGGTTCTTGACAACATTTTCCCTCTTCTTGCTGAAGAAAACCCCAAAACTGTCCTTTATTTCAAGCAAGGCCGGCTCCATAGCGGATTTCTTTTTTTTTTCACTGTGTCGGCATACGGGCAAAGCAAAGCTATTTGAATGACTCAGTGAAGGAACTTGCCTTTGACTGGAAACCAGGAGGGTTTATTGTTGTAGCATTTCCGGGTGTAACTCTAGCTGATTTTGGGAAGGAAGCTATAGAAACGTTTGTGAAAAAGGCATGCACCTTGGTGGGAATATGATTCGTGAAATTCCAACATTCCTTACCATTAACAAACTACAACACTTTCATGTAAGCCCATACCTACTCCCCCAGTGTGTAAGGACCAGTGCATATGACTATATTTAAGATTCACCTTCTCGCGGTCGTATCCAGGAGCAAAGTGCATTATGGTTGCTAAAAATTTCACTCTTTGGGTGATGCCTACAATTACTTCCCTTTAAGAACTTTGAGAGTCATCTCAGGTAGAAAAAAGTTATGTGATCTCCAACAGCGCTGCGCATATAATTATATGTTCTTCATTTAAAGAGCTAGCTCATTCCAGTTCATCGTATCAATCTCGGGTTCGCTGCAAAAGAATAGTGAGAAAACGTTTCGCTTGTTCTGGAAAGTACATCATCTTTTGTAATACGGAAGTAGCGGCGAAGAAGAAAAAGCAGGAAGCCAATCACAAAAGAACCAAGCATACTGATGAACGTGAAAACGACCACCTCGATAAACGCACAACAGCTTTACTACTTCTCAGGGAAAACCAAGGGGCATAATCTGTAAAAATGTTTCTGAAAAGATCCTTCTACCAAATAGACTCAGACCTATCTTGTTTGCTATGTTTTTCCATGTAGTTTGCTTAAGCACTGTGTTCTGATATCTCACTAACATAGGAATGTCATTTTTCATTATCTATTTTACCCGAAGACATCTAGAAAAAATGGCTTAAAGAGCAGACTTACTGGATTTTACAGATCGTAAGAAATACTGCAACCACCGACAACGAGAGGATGCAGATACAAATTCGCTCGGTACTATGTGCTCTGATGTGTACCCTGGTAATTGCTGATGAGTTTATTCCCAGAGTGACGAAGGCGCGTGTAGAGAGCTTGCATGAACCCAACTTTACTTACTGGGGTAGGCTCTATCCTTTCGGCGGTACTAACACTTTAGTGTTTCGTTCCGACCAGAGTCTGTTTATATCCTTTGATAATGGTGCACATTGGCAATCCGTAGATACGATTGGGGCCGAGGTATATGATATTATACTCGATCGGTTTCACAAAGAGAGAGCCTTCGTAACGTCCATTTCCGGAAAGATTGCTTTCACAGAAGATCGAGGAAAAAGCTGGGGGCAAATATCTTTACCGAAAGGGATAGATAGCTCACGCTGTTCCATTCAAACTCATCCTTCTCGCAAAAATTTTCTCATGTTACATTGTCATGCTACCCATGGTAATTTCAGGTTAGGACTTAATTTAAGGAAAAGGCCCGACTCAACTCCTTTCATGGAACTCTTTGTTTACGTATCTGATGACGCCGGGAAAAGTTTTTGACGTATTGCAGCCCCAATTGATGAGTATAACGCTACTTCCGACTTACAATACCGTGTCCTTGAATGCAAATTCGCTACTTCATCGAAAGAGTCGACTCTTGATAGTGACGGCATTTACTGTATTCACAAAATAAAAAGAAAGACGGACATTCAAAAATGGTCTACATTTCCAATGCTATTGACATAGGAGAAAACACTGTTAAAGAAATGAAATCTTTAGAACCGGTATCTTTTACTGTGAGTACTCTCTTTTACACGGCGGATTTCGGTAAGAATCTAAAAGTCTTTGATGAATTGACAAACTTTTCGGTAGAAAAAATAATGATTTTGTCGTCCAGCGTTTTGGTGCTCACTTCAGATGGCAATGGAATTGAGAAAACGAACAAACTTTGGATTTCTACAAGTGGTTCTTTTGAGCCTGCACATCTGCCTGAGGGCGTGAGCTTGGTACCAAATAGAATCCAAAATCTACTCGAATTTGATCCAAAAGGATACTGATATATGTTGACGTTGAAGGAGATGAAGAGCATGGAAAGTCTCGACGTCTGCTCGCATCAGATCCTTCTGGTCTCAATTTTCTTTCATTGAAGTTGCTACACCTCAACCAGCACGGGTAAATAAGGTGGAAAACCTCAAAGAAATTCTATGGGGTGAGTTTGCCTTCCGCGAGGTCGTCAATAGAGGCAATGTAGGGGATGCGTATGGAACGGATTTTGTTGAAAAAGTCAGCTGGTTTGGGAAATTCATTAAATTCTTACGTGTGACAATGCTTGAAAAGATATCTCCTCGTCATAGAGATGCCCGCCCATTTATTGAATATAAGAAGTATGGAATGACAAAATCAAGTGTTGATAATGGAAAAAGTTGGACCAATTTGAAAGTTGTAGATCCTTCTGGGAAGCATAAGCACCTATTCAAGTGTGATATCGAGGACGTAGAGCACTGTTCCTTGCAGGGTTGCTCTTTTTACTTTTTGGATTCTAGAATGGAGCCAACCGCAGGAATACTTATTAGAACGGGAAATGTTGGGGAAAAGGCTTCAACATTCTGCCAGAAAGATGATATGACATTTATTTCGCGAGATGGTAAAGTTTCTTGGGAGATAGCTTTTGAATATTCAGTGCGTACAGCGTTTCTAGACTTTGGCAACATAATCGTTGCTATACCTGAGGAAGACGACGGCTTACACGCTAAATTCTTCTTTTCTCTGGATCAAGGTATAAACTGGAAGGAGTATCACTTCGATGAACCTATTCATCCACATGACGTTAAAGTAGATGGCTGGGGACTAAAACTTATCACCGGATTTGGAACATCTGAGCGAGAATCTACAAAGCACTTATTTTACTTGGTGGACTTTTCGGAGGTGTATGGAGGTAAGGCATGTGGTGATGATGATTGGGAAGATTGGTAGTTACCTAATGGAGGGTGTATTGATAATATCAAGTACAGTTTTAAGAGAAGGAAATCGGATGCACAATGCTTGATGCGAAAGGCATTTCAAAACCTTGACCTAAATGAGGAAAGTTGCGAGTTTGAAAAGTTGACGCGTAGAATTTGGAAATATCTAAACAATTCATCTTGCCAGATTTTTGATTTTTTTGGTGTTAGGTGATAAAGACGAGGGTAATAAGATGTGTTAACGGAACCTATTCTGAAAGGAACATGCTGCTATTGTGTTACAAGGAGCATAGTTGTCAAGATAGTTAGTTATATTTAACCTCTTTGGGAATTGGTATTAGAAAAAAGTATCTCATTCTTCTAAGATTAGAATGTCCAGATAAGTAGTGTGATTAACCAACAATTGGCTGCGTAATTTTAACAATTTGTTTCAACTCTCCATGGCCCAAAAAATTATCTCCAGCGGAAAGGGGCTCAAAACAAGTTTTGTAAAAAGTTAAGCAATGTTTGCCATCGAAGAATTTATAATTAGAGTGACCGGTATTTTTTTCAGTTAGATAATGATTCATATACCCGGCTACTTGATCCCATTTGTCCAATTATTTCCCAGGGATAACGTTTTTTACCACCACCAACAAATTGATGTGTTGTAGTGTACTCATTGTTGGATAGAACACGAGAAATAAACCCCGGTAAAAAGCAAAGAAAACACATTGGTCACATATGAATATAGTCAGCAGCAAAAATGATTTTCCTTTCACTGCTTTTAGGAACAAAAACAAGCACTTACTTTCGACGACCCAAATCGGAAATATTTTAAACAGATATCTTGATTAAATGAAGAACTTGCTTCTGGAGGGGTCTCGGGGTGTTTTTGATTCCGAGGAAAGTTCTGGCAAACTGCCTTTCAATGATAGTTCAAAGTTCTCTTTTATCAATAGTAGATAATATCTTGCTGATTGAATTTTGTCTGCATCGGTGATATCGTCAAATTCTCCTTGGAAATATTGTTTTGAAACATTGTTCTTATACAATAGTTGAATTCCTTGACCATCGAAAAAAAAGTAAGGACTTCTCCAAAAATGTTTTTGATAAAAGGAAAGATTTAGTCTATTTGCAATGTTTCCCATTTCTCAATATCCAACCCGGGATTCGATTCCAACACTTGCCCAACTAACTCTCTTGCACCCTTGGGATGCCATTTCGAACATTCGAACCATCTAAGGGGAAATACAAGAGCAACAACCAAGAAAGCACAAAAAATAACGGGACCTAGATAAATGTGTTGACAAATAAAATAACCTTTCAATACTATTACCCAACCAATGACCAGACATAAGGATGAGTCTACACAAGGTAGACGATGCCTGGAAATTTCATGACAGACCTATGTGAATGGATTCCTGAAGAGATCATTGGGTAAGGCGGGATTTTGAGATTCTTAGTCGGGTTTTACCATCATGTTTGTCAAATCACTGTTGTTATATGTAGCGAGTACTTTCCTTGGTTTCTTCTATTTTAGACGAGATCTAATATTTTATCGTCGCCGGCGTCAAGACGAGCATACAGAAAAAGAGATTCCGGATAAAAGTCAACGTCCCAAGACACAAAGTTAATGCAATCCATGCCGTATGTATATCTAATTGTCGTGCACTGTCTTGCTTGAACACTTTGGGAAAAAGGAAATTTCACATGAGTAGCAAAATGTTAGCTGCAAAACCTCCTACATATGGTTTTATATTTGAATTGAAAAAATACAAGAAGAAGAATATAATGAACTTTCTACCTACCAGAGAGCTGAGAAACCTCCACACATGGAGGGGCGACGTAAATGAAAAAGAAGTAGCAGGCGCGGTGTCAAAATCTGTCTCATGTATTGAACTGAGCCGTATATTCCAAGACAGTAAAAAATAAAGACGCCAACATGACGCCGTAAAACATGTTGATGGACTAGTTTTCTTTCAAGCCACGCAAAAAATATCTGGTGAGCTCTTATCGGGAGCTCTTATCGGGAGCTATCAAAGGGGATGGATAATGTGCCGCATATTCAGTATTGCTCTTGATGAGACCGTCAATTTGTGAAATACATATGGATTATTTAAGCCAGCGGAATCATCTTCAAAGAAGAGGTGAAAGAAGAAGTAGCATTAATTAGAGGAACGCCGGCAGAAATAGCGAAAATAAAGTTATTGTGATCTAGATAAAATCGTAGTCGAGATCAACATAGCAATCCCTTGTTGAGCTCGAACTTTGGAAATTAGTGGCAAATAGTTCTTGTAAGCATTTTGCCCGAAAGGTAACATATAAAATACCTTGAATGAAACCGCTGATAAAAACAATACAGGGCGAAACAGCAGCTGACTCTACACATTGACTTCGGTTAACATACAGAAGTTTACGCCAATCATGTAAGCACGAAAAATAAGACTTTGCACACTAGTATTTCCAGAAACCTGTGGTCCTATAAGCTCTGAAACATTTGACACGATGCACGCGATTCTTTCCCAAAATAATGAAAGCGTCTATTAGTCTAGTTTCTGTTACTAAAATCATATAAATTCTTTTTCGCGAACGCATCTTTTCTTCGAGATGTCCGATAAAATAAAGACCCCAATAATATCTGTGGGCTTGTCGTATATGACGGATCACAATCATATAATGCCGACAATACATGTGGGGCTTATCGTATAACACCGATGACCATCATATGACGCCGAAAAGACCTGAGGGTTTATCATATAACACCGGTGATATCATTCCGTCAAGCCTTTTATCTTAGGATATCAATGAGACGGTAGTAACACTAGCAGCTGCTCAAGCAAAGCGAAGAACCACTTTTTAGTATATATATATATTAATTATGCTGCCTGTAATCCTTCCTTCATATTATTTTTCGACAGACCTCCTTTGGTGAATGACCAACAGAGTTATAGTAAAGATGACCATTGAGTATTCGATCTCACCTTGTTCAGTCGATGGTTGGAAAAAGACAACTTGACTGTATTGGTACATACAAAGACGGCCAATGACTCGTGTTGGAAGATCCATAGACAAACGAAGAGAAGCATGTGTATGATGATATATCTGGCGCAGCGGTTTGCTCATTGAAACATAGCGATAAAGAAATTCTAACTCGGATCGGTGAGTATGCTCTAGAGTCCGCTTACACTTTGTGTGCTAGTTACTCCAGTAAGGCAGCAGAAGATTTGGCTGCATCAATGTGTTCAAAATCTGAAGGCTGCTTAGACTCAGCTACGTTTGTTTGTCCTTGTTCTGAAGCCAACGAAATGCCATGAAATACATCAAGCAGTACCATCTTGAAGTAGATGAGCCCGAATAGTTTAGATTTATCAGCAGAACGAATACCTATCATGATTATCCCTTCGGCGGCTTTATCAATCGGTGACAGCCCAAGGAAAACGTTGCTAAAGGACATTTTGTTGCCTGATGAGCAGTCCTAAAGATTTCTCGCGTGTATCCTTGCGGGGAAATTGAAACTGGCATGACCGAGGAGGATTATACGGAAAAGTTACTAGAAGAATTGGAAGAATTTTTTGTCAAAAATAACCCAAATAATACAGCTGGCGTCATCCTAAAAACCCATTGTGGATCTGCTTTGGGCATCACCATGCCCCCCAGAGGTTACCTGGATGGTGCCAGAGCCATCCTCAAAAGTGCAGCGCTATCCTCAAAAGTGCAGCGCTCTGTTTGTGCTGGAAGAAGTGATCTGTGGCTTGGGCAGAACTGGATATCCATATGTTTTCATGGATCCTGGACTCGGCCTCTCAACTGGAAGTCCAGACATTCTTACTTTTGGTAAGGACTTTGTCTCTGCTTATGCTTCATTATTCGGCATTTTTTTATCTCTAAATATGGTCAAACCATTGAAGAAGGTCCCGGTGTTGTAATAGGTTACCAAACTTACCATTCTCACCACCTTAACTGGAGAGTTGGCCTAGCAGTACAGCAAAAGATCCAGGATGAAAATCTGATTGAGAACGTCAGAATAGTTGGCAGTTACTTGAAAGAGCAGTTGAAGAACCAACTACAAGGCTGTAGATTCTGTGGTGAGATTAGTGGTGCTGGAGATTTTTTGTTCGTTGAGGTGGTGAGGGACAAGCTGACTAAGGGATTCTTTCCACGAGAGATGAGGATGTCTGCAGTCCTTAAACAAGAAGCATTTAGTAAGGGTGCTCATTTTATGTATATAAGCGGTTATGCGGGTTACGAAGTCAAGAGGGCAAGATTATCGAATACGGTAATTACCTCTCCATGACTGGACCTTTCGGTTTTATCAAGGACGATGCGGATTTCATCGTTAAGGTAATCAGAGAGACTCTTACTGAAGTCGAAGAAGAATACATGTAATTGAAGTTTTGTTCTGACTAACAGCAAGGATGCCTTCGAAGCCAGCTGGAACAGATTTCTGCTGGTTAAATGCTAAAGTGGAGCCGCCATTAGCGGAGTTGTACTTCTCCCTAGCAGAAATCAATTTTGCCGATGTTGTCGAGCAGTGCACTGGCAGACCTTGGCTCCAAATGGTACATTTACCTCACAGGCCTAGAAGAAGAGACAGATTTACCGGTAACTACATCAAATTATAGTTCGTCATCGCTCTGTGCGTTGCCAGTTCAGTTCATTTGCTAATAAATCTCTTGAAGCACCATGTACGATTGGGCAGGCAATCTGATAAATTTCTGCAAACCCGTAGCGAAATTACCAAGTGGTAAAACAGCATTATTGCAAATTGCCACTTCGGGAAAACCATCGTCGTTCCTCGGATCTGATTCGGCACAACATCCAATTCCAGCGTCTCCATCTGTTAAGGGCATATGACACTGAAGGTTTTGTAAGAGTTAGTCAGATGTGCCCAGCAATGCCATATCAACAAATTTATTTAGTCAATGGCAAGCAACTTTTGGAGTGTGAAAAAGATACCACTGTTGGACATCGGTTTAAATGTATCACATTCATTTTGGATAGAGTAATTACCTATTACTATATATACCTCTTTTTCAACACAAATTGTAGCTTGAAAATCAGTTTATAATATATGGATACAAGTTCAAGAAATGATGCTAGAGGGAGGGTAGTCAAAGTTCGCTATAAGCAATACAACTTAAACTTATCGTACGAATTGAAGAAACATAAAAAAATGAGTTGAAAGTAAAATATTTTTACGTCGCCTGTGTTAACATTCTGGTATATTTTGCAGATCAAAACGGGTAATATCTGACATCTCTATTTTGCAAAATAATATTTTCAAACAATTAAACAACAGAACTTGTGTTCTTGTAAACATCGTTCTTGGCCAACAAGGGATTTTGAAGTACTTTCACCGCAATCAGTTTATTTATGGCTCTAAAGTTGGCATTCTCAAATAGAGCAGTCTTGGCCTTATCGTAGAATTCGCGAGTCAACTCATTAAGCCACCGTGTTTCACTAGACATGAAGTTTACTCTCCGATACTTACGATCCTTCTACAGAGAGCGTAAATAGTTTTCGGTGGTCATAACTTTGGAAACTCATCGCCACAGCGCAACTGTTTCCTTCGCTCTACAATGTCCGTTGAGGTACGCCAACACATTCAACAGTAACATTTTAATCTACCGATATGGTGCCTGAACATCCCACCTTATTGTCCAGTAAAATAATGGCTAACGAGAAAGCGTATTTCGTTAGACTGTAAGTTAAACTAAAGTTTTGATTTGTTTCCCTGAGGTGGACAAACATTACGTGGAGAGGCACTGCAAACACTATGAGGGAAAAAATTGTGACTGATGGCAAGTATTTAAAAGTACCACTTCGTCTTGTCCACCAATCGTGGAAGAAATAGTCACGATACCTCGCCCAGACATACTGTATTTTTTTTTTTCTTGCTCAAGGTTTAAGGATCGAACTTGCAATCCTTCTGGAGCTTCAACAAATGCTAATCACTAGGCACTTTCATTGGTTATATCCACAAAAATCTGGGCACTGGATATAAAATTTAGGGATAGCCATTTTTTGATGGTTTATTTAGCCTCAGCCTGTGTAGGCCTAACCAATGATATACACCGCTCAAGGATAGTAGGAGGCAAAAGGTGGAAATGAGAGCAAATAGACCAATGAGTAGGGGGGATTTAAACTTGAACTAATTGCTAGCAATCATTATGGGGAATATCATCCTGGAATATCCATAGATTTTCTTGACTGTATTAAACAAGTAATCAAATGGGGTCTAAGGATTAGCGTATCAGCCTAATGACATGTAGTTCCCGTCATAACCTATCTACAACAATCGGATTTTCTTACGCACAAAAGAAAACCATTCTGTATATTCCAAGGTTAATGCGTCCATTATTATACCTTCCTTGGAACTAGCAACATGTGAGAGAGTTGTCATACAAATCTCAATCTCACCATCTTTCAATTCAACGTAAAATATGACACTTTTGCAAGGCTATCGATAACCACCTTACCAAGAAAAGTCAATTTCTTGGAATTCATTTCTGGCGCTATTTTAATCCATACAACAGTAGCACCCAACATCAGACTACACCATCCTCATTTTGTTTCCGACTCTCGTATTAAATCTCCCAATAAAATTGAAATATCTCTGCTTGAGTTCAAGCTATTCCCTTGTATTACATAGTGATTTCTCTAGCTGCCGTTGTTTGTAAGGGCCATAGTATTCTTTAATCGCAACATTGCCAGGACAACGCTGAGTTTCGCGATTGGTAATGACCCCGAGAAAAGAAGCTACTGAAAACAGTATTGCAGCTTTTTCACCACAAAACACGGTACGTGTGTATCCTTTCCTGATTGTAGTCTGAAAACTTACGGGTACAAATCTGCAATCACAGTTCTTCTGGTTGCGTTGTAGTTTTTTGGAGCGGATTTGAAACAGTAAAACGTACAGTAGTTTGCAAGCTTTGCGCTAATTGTTGAGGAGACTATGTGAGAAAAAGGGAACGGAACGTATATGGAGCGAAACCAGTATGCCGGGCGAGAAAAACAGAAAAATCGTTTATTCTTGGAAGCCCTGGCAACATCTTTTGACCTTTTGATCTTTTCTTGGCAATTATATTTCCCTGTCAGTGCAGTTCCCCTCTGAATTTATGTATACGACTTCTATCATATAGTTCACATTACTTAGAAAGGAAATCAGCATATTTATGTATGTATCAAAAGTTAGGGAAAAATAAGAGGAATAAAAACTGGGACAACTTTTTTTTTCTTTTCACTTGTCGATTATCCATCATGTTATCTTTAGCCACCCTCAAGCGGAGGTATGGTCAGAACTCTTGCGTGAATTTGTCGTAGCCTGGCCGGCTACAGTTTGAGTATCTACAATGTCAGCATTCTCATGATCGCCACCAGTAGCCGGACGAGATTCTGAGAATTCAGATGGGTCATCACCATCTAGGGAACTCCCATCATTCCTGTCACTCTTCTCAACATTGCCAACGCTACTGTCGGAACTATCACTGCCGTCTCCGGAAACCATATGATCCTCGTACACAATAGCACGCTTAGATTTTGCACGAATAATTGGACCAAATTTGAATAAAATGAAAGGTAACAACCCTAAACCAGTTGCAACACAAGCACATAACAAACCAGCAAATTGACAGTGCATATTTACAAACATCTGATTCGCAAATAGTGGTGCCACTGCACCTAATTCATTACGCAAATAACTCTGACCTGCAATAGCTGAAGATGCGCTTGGTCCGTAACAATCGGATGTATAGGAATAGCATGATTCAAAGATAAAGAAGATACCCAGTGCAATACAAGCTAAACCGATGTTAGGACCAATCCAATGAAGCCAAAAATATTGCGTAAAGGAGTAGATAAATAGACCAATTGGTAAAAACATACCTCCTGCCATTGCGCCGTAAAGACGATGCTCTGGAATAATTGCACCTGTTGCTCGAGCTCTAATTTTATTGTATTTTCTTATCTGTAAGAAATTCAAAATAAATCCCAAACTGACACCAATACATAGGGAAATGTATGGTAAACCTGCAGTACCTTCAGGCCAATGCTTGGAATCACTGAAAGTAATAGTAATAACGGATAAGAAAAGAAAAGTAATGAACCAGGTGAATGCGATCCACATGCCAAAGAAAAACACAACTGGCTCTGATAATAACATGGCAATAGCTTTAACAGATGAATTGTAAAGTGCCTCTTTTATCCCTGGTGCTTCTAATTCTTCTTGTGCAACCCACCTTTCGTCGCCAGTATCTTTACGTAGTATCTTAGCTCTATTTTGTAAGAAAACACCACCACGAGTTTCCTTAAAGCAAAGAACCACAACAGTCAACAACGGAATATTTGATAAACCTTGGATACCTTCTATCCAACGCCAGCCAATAGCCTGATCAGCAAAACCTGCATAGATTGGTGCCGCCATCGTGCCAAAAATCGCAATATGGGAAAAGAGTGCCATAGGAACTGCTCTGTCATCGGGGATAAACATATCGTCAAAAGTGCCACCAACTAGAATTGTACCAATACTGCCTAAACCACCCTGTAAAGTGCGCATCACTAGAATCGTTGCCATGTTTCTACCGAGCGCTAACCCAATGAAACAAAGACAAAATCCTACAAACCCTATAGTGTAAACAACTTGCCTGCCTGCTAATTCACAGAAGGGTGCCAAAAACAGTGGAAGAACACCGGATGTTTGATTAAACACGAATAGACCCAACTGACCAATCTCTACAGTTCTGTTAAACTCCGCACACATGTGAGAGATGGTAGAATTGTAAACCGTATTGCCCAATCCAATCATCAAACACATCAAATTTAAAATCCAAGTATAGAACCATTTACGCTTAGAGCTCCAATTAAATGGATTTTCCTTATCGCCAGGTGCAAACGTCAACACAACCCATTCTTTACCGTCTCTCTCAATACATTCAGTGTACGTTAGCGGCACATCTCCTTCAACTTTGGTCAATGGACGTTCAAGTGCTGCTGGCGACGATTCATCCATCTCATAGTCTTTTAAATATTTCCCACCACATACCCTACCCAACTTTTTTTGCGGTGAAATTTTATTCCAGTCTTCATCAGCTTCTCCATCTATTTTAACCATATTTTATAATAATTGACGGTATTTTTAATCCTTACATGATAAACTAACAAGACAAGGAACATTTTAGAAATGGCATCGATAAATCTTCCACCTTTATGCTATTTCAAAATACTGTCTTGTACTAAAAAAGGAGATTTACCCTGAGAATAATTCCGTATACCCCCTAGCACGAGAGTAGTTGCCCCACCACTCTACTCTTCCCCCCACGAAAAATGCGACTGTTATGACTTGGTACCTGCACCACTCTCCACTTAACATGTGGTGCACCCCCAGCCTAGATTATTTCCTTACTTGAGACTCGACCGCAGCATAAATCTGTAGCTTTTAGCACACTATATCTCCCGTACGACCGGAAAAATTTGCTTCGAGGGTGAGAGGCGGATGCGGAAAAACGGAAAAAAGGAGGGGATGCGGAAAAACGGAAAAAAGGAGGGGTGCGGAAAAACGGAAGAAAAGGGAAATTATTTTTCCGAAGATATCGCACGACCTATGATTGTGAAAGGATTTGATACGAGGAGTTAACTTGTAGTGTTAATACCTCAGGTCACCACAGGTTACCTTGGGTTACCACAGGTAACCACGATGTAAAACAAATCACTCCACAGTTTAGCACAGGTCACAACTGGTAAGGGATATTAATTTTGTATACTAGAAAACCTGCTTCAGTGTTTTAAAGCGTATGGACGAATAGCAAACCCAACACATGGCAGTTTAAAAAAACAAACGAAAAAAAAAAAAAAAAAACATCGCTGTCCGTAGCAAAGGGGAATGCCAAACAGCAGACCTTCCTGGAAGTTGTTTGAATACTTCTTATCAAGGAATAGCCATCTGGCTCGGCAATCAGTTATTGGTAGTGCTTGAAGTAAGAAGAAGCGCTGGAGAAATTCCATTCTCTCAGGATCACATGTACAAAAATTTCTGAGACTTCACCGGACAGAATTATCACGACTTCCGTCCTGTAAAAATTGGAAACTAGACCTGAACCCACTGTTAGTAACAATAAACTATTGACCTTGGTACCTTGCATTATATGACTATTATTTTAAAAAGATGGTATCTCTTGCTTCATTTATAAATTAAAAACATCTTTGTATGATGATTTCAATAGTAGTTTTGATCCTGCTAGCCGTTATTTTCTCCCTTTTTTCTGTGGAGTCTTTTCGGACAACTTTTAAAAACTACTTCACGGAAGTTTTTGTAGTTTTGATAATGGAACCAGGACTGTCCAGCGGATACAGCTGAAAACCAAGCGAATATGATATATGTATTTCATTGGTATACATTGCTATGAAGAGTGATAACATTAGTGCAAGACTTATAATCTCCAACACGAGATGGATTTCTAATCATCTCCATTCTTTACAAATGTCCTTCTCCGAATTGAACATACTCCCTAGTACTGATAATTGAATAGAAAAGGGGGATCGCAACTCGAAATTTGAAAAGCTGGACCTTCTAGAGTCTCGTCACTTCATGGTATCGATTATTGAACCTGATGCTACTCGGCTTGCTTTTTTGTAGTTATACACTGTTTTGCTGATTGACAACTTGAGGGAGTGGGGCTCGAACTATCTACAATGGCTCTCGTGCACTCAGTAAGGGAAGCTTGTTTATCTTTCATACTAATGGTTTTACTCCCGTGAATAAAAGGAATCAACGGAATAGGCCACTGTAGGTCTACTTCTCACAAAATAAAAGACTTGACAGCTTGGTCCTTTTCAGGCAATCGTCTGCCTCCATTTCCATTATAAATCGATCTGAACTTGCGAGATCTGTCTCTTCTTTTCGACGGTAAAGTTTGATCTTATAAATTTTAAGTGAAATAAATCTTTTAAAGATTGTTCTTTGCCCTCCAATCCAGCGCAGTTGGACAATAGATAAAACTTACTCTATAATGGAAATGAACAGCATTTGGAAGGCCAGTCAAGCATTCATTTTGAATATAGTGGTTGAGATAATCGTGAATAGCGCAACTACAAAATAATGTAGCAGTTTTCGCGGACTCGCAACTGCTTTTTCTTAGTGAGTTGCTTATGCTGTGGTGAGTTATTCAATGCCTCCAACTAGGCCGAATAACGATCTGGACATCTTACATGCAATTGTTCCATACACATAATCACTGCGTTTTGAGTCGCAACTGGTATCAGTGAAAAATCTGCGTGGGAATATTTACTAGAAATTTTTTTTGTGTGAAAGGGTGCCCTATGGCATCCGTAGAAAAGTTCGGTTGTCCCTACCCCGCCACTATTTTACGTACGAAAAAAACCTAGATGCTACCCGAACAAAAATACTAACGACCACAAAATGCGTGCATGAAAAACAAAATCACTAGCTGTGCTGTACCCGATTTTTATTTCCTGCGCATGGAATTTTCAACCCTGGTCTACTAGCTGGGCAGATCTGCTGAAACAAGAAGGAAAACAACATTAACTGCAAGTATCAAGCTTATCTAACCAGCAATAGAAGGCAGCCGTCGTTAGGAGATTAATTAGTGGAAATGGTGATCGTTGTCGGTATCGCAAAGCAGTAGGATGTATTTTCAACATGTGTCCGACGACAGAACACCAGTGAAGTGTAGAGGTATGCTAACGTGTACGAAACTTTGCGGCTGTCCCTAGTGCTGTCAATAATCGCGGAATTGGCTTTGGTACATGTGATTTCGACATATTATCGAGGAATATATGGAAAGGATAAGGTAAGGTACTGAAAATTACACTTAACATACTGTCTGGCCCCCCTTTTCGAACAGTGCGTAACATTACAATTGGTTATGCAATGAGCTGAACTTTCAGAAGGTACAAATTGGAAGAACATCTAGAGGAACTCTAGTTTTAGTTTAAAAGCTTTGTAGGAAGAGCAACATACTTGATGAGATGCAAATTTGGGTGTGTGGTGAACTTCGAAAAATTCAAAGGAGTCAGTTTCAATTAAGGGTTTTACTATTTTTACAAAGCGGATGTGTGTCGATAATTCAACTCCTGGAGATTGTGGCACCCGCTCACCTGTGAGTCAGATATGAGATGTTAGCATACCATGCACTTTTAGCAAAACACTTATAACATTGGCACTACATGGAGGAGGCAAGAGCCGTTTTCAAACAAGCCGAGATGGCCGATTGTTCTGGTTGAGGGGGTTTAGTAACTTGTTGGACTTCGGAAGCTTGTATTACCGTCTAGAGAATAGATCGTTTCTTTTGGGTACTCAGATCTTTAAAAATATAACATTTATTTTTGCATGATAGACTTTTCACAATTTGGCAGTACTCAGCAATGCTCCAATAGGGAGGATTTTGAACATATGTTCCACTTCTCCAACCCTGTTCCCACGTATGGGCTGACGTTAATTCTGAAGAATCTCTAGCCAGTACCGTGATAATGTATGAGAGTCATTTGAGGCAGGCCAATTAAGGGCCAAGGGGCCTAGTGAATCACTTAACTGAGAATGGGTTGCTATTACGTATATAAAAGAGAAATTTTTTGCGCCATAGGAGAGAAATCGAATGCTAGTTCAACGAGCAGTAAATGTTCCGAGGTGTGCTTCTAGATATGTTAGGACAACCGAACAAAGACGTTCCGTCGCAGCGCTTCATTCGCTTTTTAGGAATTTAGTTTGAACATGGACAATAGGAGTATTCATAATCATCTAATTATATCATTGCTGTAGATGAAAGTGGATAAAACTGGCTCAGATAATAAGGACATTTACCGCATTAAATATTCCGGCAATTTGCAAGCTGAAAGTCCTGATGTAAAAATCATCTGGATTCCAAGATAGAAAAAGCAGCCTGATAAAAAAAGATTACAGTTCCAGTTATGACGATTAAGAGGCCCGTGGCTTGATTGAGCAAGCATTTTTGTAGCTTAATGATGTATGCCACTGAGTTCATCATAACTCGATGCTAACAATTTGTGCCTAATCACAGAAAAGCCTTCTTAACCTGTTCTTACTTCCAATATTGCGCGGTAAACACGCTGAAACACGGTATCACCATATTTTCCGCACACCAAACAACACACCGAGCAGAATGAAAGTTGAATAGCACGCAATAGGCGCTACTTGGAAACACAAAATTATTCCTCGGAGAAATGACATACTGGAACAAACTTGCCGTCCTGAAGTAAAACAACAGACTCCAAATTAAATAAGTGAGGATCCGCCCATGAGTACTGATAGCCCTTGATTTTCAGGTCAATTCTCGGCCTAATGACAGCTGCAGGCGAGAAAAGCACATTATCCATAAGCTTGACCGCATAGAGATTGTAGAGTTAAAACGTACCGATCGATGTTCCACAGCAATTTTCACTCTTCCACTGCTTCTCCGACTATATACTTGCCCTCGTTTACATGGCTCATTGCGTTCTCAACACCATCTATGCGCCGTCTCTTATACGGTCACACAATAATTGTAGCACGATGTCATACTCAGCACCTTCTTGTATGTTACGGCCTTCAACTGTTTTCAACTTTCTCTTAGTCTGGATACTGGTTTTCTCAAGCTCCCTTCCGATTACTAAGCCTGCTTGGTTTGGTTTCCGAACATTTTGAAGTGCTTCTGCGAGAATGTTGATAAGTTAGCGGATGCAGCGCTATCACTAATTATGTTCTTGCAAACTGCCGAACTTCTTTGAAATCTTACCTATAGCTCATACCACCCATAAAATCGTATGAAAAAAGGAAGCTAGCTTGCATGAAATAATCATGCGTGGAACAAATTTTGGTGCCGTTCGATTTTTACCTTTGGAATCGTTAAAAGAAAAAAAAAAACACATATGATAGATTTCTCGTGATGAACGAGTGGTGGTTTTCTAGCAGCTATACTCAAGAAAGGACGCCAGGGTATGAGAGCTTATATTTTATCTTTGAGGTGAACATTGCTTGATTCTTTCTTCGAAGATGAAAATATGGTCAAACTAAAGTGGATTAGCTCTAACTTTTTTTTTTATTTCTTATTGTCTTCGGTCTGTCTATTTTGCTTATGGTCATAGCACTTTCCGAGATACCATTTGTAAGCTACCAAAGCGTTTCTTCATTTAAGCTTTTGTACCTGGACATCTTCTTTAATTAAGGGTGACCGCGACAAGTGCTTTTCTATCAAAAACATATTGAAACACTGGGGTTATTTAGAACTAGCAGTTTCCATTGCTACTGTTGTTCACTGAGAGTCCAGTTCCTGTGATGATCTAAAAGTTTAAAGTCAGACAATATTAACTGCAGCATATGCCGTAAGATTGATTGGAAAAAACGGTCCTTTTTTTTGTGTATTGCAAAGTATTTGAAGAAATATTTGAGAGAATACAAATAAATGCAACCAGACAAAGTTGGTTCAGAATAATTTCCGCCATCCTAGCATTTTTACTTTCCTTTGCAAATGCAAGCGTACAAACCCCAATTAAAAATATTGCAAATGAGAGAAAAGCCCACGCCAACATTGCTTTCAAAAAGGATGATATTCTTCAAATAACAATGGTAATCAAGTCATCCAAATAACGGAACAAACTACTGATTCCTCTGCACTAGTCTCAATTCTAATTAGAATCGGGTTTTTTGGCGAGAATTGTAAATCATCACGAAACAAAATGGTTTGGAAAATTTTCATACCCCCATTTGGAGTTTGTGGTGCCACCTAGTACAGAAAATATAGTTATGTTCTGATATCTTTTAGGCCCCCAATCATTTGATAGTTTTTGGGCCGGTGAACACCGGATCCTTGTTGGTTGTGTTTGATTGTTTGGATGAGAAGAGCCTTTTCCTCCTCATTAAAAAACCAGGACTTACTGTCCGGTAGATGAAACATCATCAGAAACTCTAAAGACAGAATTATTAAACCAGTTGCAAAGAAAATTATTTTCAAAGTAGCCAGTGAGTAGCTATCAGGATGATTGTATAGGCTATACACTATTTCAGACTCTCAGATTCCTTCAATCCATTGAAACCAAAGCATATACATATTCTCAACAATCGTTTCTCTTTTTACTAAAATTGAGAAGTTATGATTGTGAACGCAGGAGTCACTGCACTATCAAAGAATCCTAAAAAGCAACCAAGAAAAATAAATTAGGCAAAATTTACTGAAAGAATTGAATGAAAAGTTAAAACAATTCCTCATAGAATAATGGAGCTGCTTAAAAACTTAATTAAGTAATTAGTTTTTTTCAGCACAGGAGCCAACACAAATAGACCCCAAAGGTAACCCAAATAAAAAGTAGATCCAACACCAAGCGGATTGATGTCATTCCATATGATGGTCTCTTCTGAGATCCATTATTGCGGCATTGCTACTTGTTACCTTGTCTATCAATTGAACAGCGTATAGAAGCGACTTCAGCAGAAAATGGTACAAATCAATCTTTCGGTCCAGCTTTTGCTCCTCCTCAGTGTCAACACAAATAGTGGCTTACCTTTAGCCTGTTGAATCACATCGTCAAGCTCCGATGATTCAATTAACAGCTCTTCAGGTGCTGAAAATCATCTTTGTTCAGATGATCAGTAAGATTGGAACTTGTAATGGCGCGAAGTTCCTCTGAAGAGCTTTTGAAAGACATCAAGTCAGTCCACAACGACTCCCAGTTGGCTGGCTACGTATAAGAGTGAACAAAAGGCAATTTCCAAAGTACTCCAGACTGTTTTTTTACTATAAATCATTTCATCTGAACTCCCAAAGAGGTCAGAGATTTTTTTCGTTTGTAGTGATTTAATTTAGGGAAGATCGAAATCCCACAGTTGAACATTTCGATTTCAAGTGAGCGTACGTCACACAGCCGATCGCCATAATTGATCAGTGCCTTTCAACCGAGACATCATCGGAAGTATAGAGTTTTAATATCCTTTTTTTTTCCATCACTGAGCATGCTCACTGAATTACTGTTTTTAAATTCCCTTTAGCGTTCAAGGACAAAATAACTTGTATTGTAAACGGCAAGTGTTCTCATTGGTCGCCTTTTAGTAGATGATTCATACTTGAAGAATTTATTAAGAGCTCTAGTAAAAAAAGAAACCAAGAATGTATCTCGTAAAGCTGTCCTTGGCGACAGTTTTCTCCAGTAAAATACTACCAAGGTTTTGGGTCGATGGATAGTGTAAGAGCAATAATGCAATCTAGATAACAATGTAAATGCCCAAAGGTTGAAAAAAATTGTTCTTTGCTGTGTGCACGTAAAAAAAAGTACCTAGACAAGAAACAAAATGTTCAAGTATTATCTTATCAGGTAGTTTCATAGCCCAAATGACGTAAATCATGCAAGAAAAAATTATAAAGGTATTCCTCGTTGAATGTCTTTCTCCATCCCCTCACATGAAAATTTGAAGCTTATTCCAACCAACATGTCGGTCAAATATCGGACTCTTTTTAAATTATGAGCAGTCACCCACTGGGTGGAAACTAGTGCCCAGTTAAACATGTATCATAAAAACTTGATTTATTTAGTTGCTCGATAAGCGCTACGAATATAAAATGAGTCCTTCAAGAAAGGCATTTGATCGCTTACTAATTTGAGTATTTCTATTCACATAAATGTTTGCGATTTTGCTGCAATGTAAATATGATTTAGGGCTACCAACAAAATTTATCACGCAATGACTTTGAGCGTATAACTTTCAATAGCACTTTACACATTAAGGTAGAAAAAACAATTACCCTTGCTCTGAAATTAGATGCAGTTGTCTTTTGAATTAGCGCCACACTGGGAAGGACAACGTGAAGGGCACTCAGCTTTGGG